>PVHX01010666.1:0-68730 GCA_004024805.1 Geosciurus inauris | reverse complement strand
AAAAAAAAAAAAAAAAAAAAAGATTTCCTCCTGTGGAAAGTCACTGAAAATGGATTTCAGCAGATTTGTTTTTTACTACACTTTCAAACTCCCCATGTTTTGGCCTTTACTTCATCATACTCAAAACCACAGCATCAAATTTATCTTCAAAAAGTAAGCAAAGTTTCCTTTTTCTTTTTCTAACTTCATATTGGAAAAGTATAAACATATTACAGATAAAATTAGCAAATCATGAAGTTTTTAAGCTGTGAAGTCAACATCGCACAAAATGACAACAGCCATGTTGTACTTATATGATCATCTTCAAAAATATCATCTCCCAAATCAATATTTGGCCTTCTGTGATCATTAGAAATGTTATATTTTATAAAAAACTAACATTATTATCTCATTATTTCTATGAATTAAGAATGTTGGAGCAGTTTAGCTGGGTAGCTCTGGCCTGGTTTCCCATGAGATTGTAGTCAGACATCAGGCAGATGCTCACTGAATCTCGAAGATCCTTCTTTAAGGTAGCTCCCTGAATATAACTGACAGATCAGTACTATCCGTTGTCTGAGGGCCTCAGTTCTTCTCAGGACCGCTAAAGTGTTCTCACTAGATGGCACCTGGATTACCCCAGAGCAGACAATCCAGGAGAGCAAAGTAGTAACCACGGTGCCTTCTGTGACCTAGCCTCAAAGGTCATATACCATTACATTTAGATTGGAAAGGCAGGAGGCAGAATTGTCTGGGGCCTTTTTGGAAGCTGGCTACTACAGCAGCTCTTATCAGAGCATTCTGGCTTTGAACTAACAAAAAACTCAAAGAATCATAAGGTGTAAGTTTTTAGTCACTTATTTTCCATAATTGAATGAGCACATATGTTCTGGAATTATAATTCACACATGAGACCATTGGAAGACTCAAGACTTTTTGATAAAATTGTATTACTGTATAATAAACAAAATGTAATATGATCAAATGACCAATTTTTAAATCTAAACTTTTTTAAGAGTTGACAGAGTGATGATAGATGAGACTGAGGACTCAATGATGAGAGAGGTTGGGGAACCAGAGAAAGAAAAAGCATAGCAAAGATGTCTTTAAGTGGGGGCAAATAAGCTGGACTGATCTGCACGAAAGCAGAGCCTCGATCACCTTTGCTCACTATGTGTCCCCAAGACCCAGCACAGTACTTTAACACAGGTAGTTGTCCAGTGATTATTTTTTGACTGACTTGTGAGGTTGGGAACTAGGATTCCTGGGACATGGAGAATGTATACAGGGATTTTAACATTGAGCAATGGGCCTTTGCAGTTGGGTTTTGTGATTTGTTTACATCAAATTGTCAGTAAAAACACAATGCAAAGTCTGGTGCTTCATCCTTTCTCCATAAATACATTTGCTAAGGATTATGCTATATTGCTATAGTAATTGGTGATTTTAAAAGAAGAAATTTCTGTTGAATAAGGGACCACAGCCAAAGAATGCTGAACATAGTTCAGTTTCCTTTCCCACTAGATTTTTTTTTGGTGGGGGGAGGGTTACCGAGAATTAAAGTCAGGGGCACTCAGCCACTGAGCCACATCCCCCGCCCTATTTTGTATTTTATTTAGAGACAGGGTCTCACTGAGTTGCTTAGAGCCTCACTGTTGCTGAGGCTAGCTTTGAACTCGCGATCCTCTTGCCTTAGCCTCCTAAGCCACTGTAATTACAGGCATACGACACTGTGCCCATCCCCACTAAATTTTAAGTGAACATTTTTGTAACAGTGGATTTCTGTAGGAAGACTTATGGACTGTAAGGCAGTTCAGACATTGTTTTTAAAAACCCATTTTGTAAACCTGAAATTCTGCTGAAAGAGTTGAGATTAAACCCAATTCTTTCAAAATGTACCAAATCCATGTGCTCGTCATAGAAGGACATCATTCTCTATGTCTAGCCCAAAGCCCATGCTAACTAATTTGCTTGGCCTTCAGTTTATTCTCTGGTAGGACCTTGGGCTGAGTTAATACAACTAGGATTTGCATTCTTGACTCCAGAAAATCTGCATTTTAAGAACCTCAGGCTTAACCATTTTCCAGTTTTAAAACTGATAACATTTTAAATCATACTCAAAGGTGGATCTAGCATTAAATGAGATGATGTATGTAAGATGCTTTGTCACTGAGCCTTGAACAGAATTTGAATGTAACAAAATTAGATAGTATTATGGCCATCCTCATTGTGTTATTATTTTCATTTCATATGGTTGACCTTGACCCTCTGCCCAGCTGTATTACATGTTGACTTCAAAGTTTTCTGAGTTTTCTTATGTTATTTTAAAAAGTAGAAATTGTATCTCTTTCCCACTTTTTGCCCTAGAGGAAAGTGTGTGTGTGTGTGCGCGCGCGCGCGCATGCAAGTGAGAACAATATCCAAAATTTGCTTAGAGAAAAGCAGAGTAGGAAGAGGTACTTTTTAAAGACCATGGGAAGACTGGTTTAGTGGTACAACACTTGCATAACACATACAAGGCCCTGAGCTCAATCCCTAGCACCACCAAAAAAAAAAGTCATGAGAGTAAGAACTAGAATATCTGGTTTGAAGTCCACAGTTGTTCTTTTATGCACCTTAGATGCCTCATTGATAGTTAGAGCTTATAGTAGATGATCTGAAAGATGCCTTGCTATAATTTAGATCTAGAATGTCCCCCAAAGGCCTTTATGTTGAAGGATTGGTTTTCAGGTTGGGCCTGTTGAAAGGTGGTGGAAACCTTTAAGAAGTGGGGCCTAGTGGGAAGTTTTAGGTTACTGGGGGCATACCCTTGGAGCAGACTGTGGGACAACGGTTTCTTCCTTTGTTTTTGCTTCCTGGCCACCATGAGGTCAATAGGCTTTGCCTCACTTCATGTTCCCTGCTCTGATAGGTTGCTTTGCCACAGGCCCAAAAGCAACAGAGTCAATCAAACATGGACTAAAACTTTCAAAACTGTGAGCCAAAACAAACATTTTCTTTTTTTTAAGCTGAGAGTCTCAAAGTATTTTGCTATAGTAATGGAAAGCTAACTAACACACCTTCCATTACTGATCACCTTACTGATTTTGTGTTTGATCTCACAACAACCCTATACAGTGTAATTATCGTTGGGTAAGTTACTTAACCTCTCTAAGCCTCATTTTCCTCCTGCAGAAAGTGTGACTGATAATAGTGCCTTATATGAAGTTGTTAAGGATTAATGAGTTAAAATATGTGAAGCCTTTGGGATATGGTAAGCACCCTAATTGGTGATAGTGGTGATGGTGGTGGTGATTTTGAAGAAGAGGAAACTAAGGTTCATGAAAGTTACTTAATTTTTCTCAGGTCTACAGTGGTAGAGCTGTAACTTGAATTCAAGTCTTATGAATTCTATTAAACCATGTTATTTGCACATGTATCTTTTCAGACCTTCTATTTTTTAAATGATAACTATCACAACATCTAAACAGCTGCATCCTCAATCATACTCTGCTAGCTTTTTGATAGGTTGTATTACAGAAAAAAGTAAAGAATAAGCAGTTTGGAGATTGCTCATTCCCAGGCCTCTGAATGTCCGTGGAACTATGGCAGTGCCTCCTTTAAAAATAAGAAGTCCCACCCACTAGGGCATCACTGCAGAGGAAAAATAATCCTGCTTTACTCCCAAAGACTATTTGTTTTCATCCCACTTACTACTTCTACCTTAGTAATGTCCCCACATGTTTCTCACTTACTTGGGTGAAGAATATAAATTTCATTTTACATTATACAGCCTATTAAAACAGTAAAATAATGCTTTTGTTTTGAAATAGATTTTTTGTTCTGCAGTTCTCCAGTCTTTTCCACTAATTATGGTTCTGCCTTGGGTGAATGCATAAAAAGAAAAATCTCATTCCCTTTACTGCACCCCAGCCCCTTACAACACAAAATTGTTTGGCCATGTTAAAAAGATAAGTGAAACTAGAAAGTAATTTGGTTAGTGGTGGTTCTTGTTTTCAGATATAACCACAACATTATTTCACAGAGATTCACTCTTTCTCAAAACAGTATGTCCTTGAATATCTCTTCTATTCTAAACAGTGCTGCCTTTGCTCAAAATATTTTTGAAATCAGTCTTACAGTTATCTTCAGAGCTTACAGCACATTTTATTGAAAACACTAAGTGGTGACAAATCAGTCACATTACTTTATTCTCACGCCATATAGTAACAGATTCAAGCTGCTGCTGACATAAATGAAAAAGAAAAATCGTGGCGTGCACTTTGTTGTGGCTCAATTCAGTGATTGTGTAGAGTGAATCTAAACTGAGGAAGAAAATTAAAGAAATGTTAAAGAAAAATGTTTGAATGTTAATAATAGATTATTACCACTTCTAGATATCATTGGCACCTTTCCATTATATCAACATCATTAAGAGTAATTTATGCATTTATCTTCATGCCCTCAAAATTTACCTAGTGGAAAAGTGAAATAAAAAGTTCTATAAGAACTTTTCTAAACAAAATAATTTTCAGTTATTATATTGTTCAGTTTTTATGTTTTATATTTTAAATGTCATAAATGTGTTATTTTAATGCCCCATAAAACACACATGCTTATTAACTTGGTTTTCTTGGTCTATTTATAAGAATATTTTATCAAAATGGATATTTTAAATGTCATAACGATGTAATGTTTTGCTAAATTAGACTATAAACAATTAATTTGGAAAGCAAATACATTTTTATTATTTTTCTAGAATGCCTTTGTGTATATTGTAAATAGGCTACTTATTAGGGAATAAGATACCTTCTAAGTGCAAATATGCTATCTTTGGGCACATAGGCCTCTGCAGTAAATGAATAATTGAGTCAACATTTGTCTAATTTATGTCTGGTTTTGGGGGGGTTGTACTTCTCCTTTTGTGTATTCACACATATTTTGTATTTGTTCAAAAGATTTAACTTTAGTTTATATCCTATGTGGATAAATTGATGTGTGGTTAAAATAGTGTAAGAGTAGAGAGAAAAGTACTCAGGAAAATGAAGCTGAATTTCTGAAAGATATTAGTAAAAGGAGAAATTATAGTTTTTGCTGCTAACACTTGTTCAAAGATTTGATTTGCTAAAGCTGTGGGCATGATGTAAAGAGAAGTCAAGAGCTTGGGCTTATGTCCTTGTTTCTACCACAAGTCTTTCTGAAGGACCTCAGATCAGTTACTTGACCTCTGTGGGCTTCTTCTGTTTTCTCATCTGTAAAATGAGAGGTTTAACAGCTGATTGCTCAAACCCCTCCAGCTGTGACATTCTGTCATTCAAATTCTGCATGCACTGATTCACATCTTGTTTTCCCTCTGTTATTTGCATGCAGAGTATCTGAATACCAAGAGATGTTTACACTCCAGACTTTGTATTAGTCAATTTGGCCTGCCATAACAAAATACCATAAATATAGACAGTGGCTTAAACAGTATAAATTTATTTTCTCACAGTTCTGAAACCTGAGAAGTCCAAGATTAAAGTACCAAATCAGTTCCTGAGGAACTGCAGTTAACCAGCCTAGCTTGTAAATGGCTATGTCTTCACTGTGTCTTCATGTGGCTTTTCCTTTGAATGTACATGTAAAGAACATTTCATTTCTTTTTATTTTATTTTAGGTGCTAGGGATCAAACCCAGGGCCTTGCACGTGCTAGGCAAGTGCTCTACCGCTGAGCTGTATCTTAGCCATGAGAGGAGAGCTTCCTTTTTTAGGAGGCCACCAGTGCTATATAGAATTAGGACCCCACCCTTATGACTTCTCTAACCTTTAACTCCTTAAAACTCAGTTTCAAAATATAGTCACACTGGTGGTTAGGGCCTCAACTTACGAATTTCTGGGTGGGTGGGAATACAATTCAGTCAATAGTAGTTCCATGAGATATTTTACTCTAAACCCTCTCTTCATTCCAGGTTCTGTGGTATTCATTATCCTCCCTTTTAAGTTAAGAAGAGAAAAAGAACCAAAATTTCATGAGCTTCCAAAATAAAGTAGAAATAATAAATATAGCATCAATAATTTTTTAAAAAAGAAATAGCAAATAGAAATTTTTTTTAAAGGGTTTTTTTAAAATGTTTTTTTAGTTGTAGATGGACACAATGTCTTTATTTTATTGCTTTGTATGTGGTGCTGAGGATCGAACCCAGGGCCTCACACATGCGAGGCAAGCGCTCTACCACTGAGCTACAATCCCAGCCCAGCAAATAGAAATTCTTAACAAAATTTTTTCTAACATTTTATTATGAACATTTTGTAACACACAGAAAAACTGATAAGTTCATCATGAGCACATACCACCTAGTATCCAGAGTTAATACTTAACTTTCTTGTTTTGTTTTGTTCTTTCTTGTTTTGATAGATTTTGTTGCAAATCTGTCCTTCATCAGCAATCTTTTATCTCTCTAGACTTAATCTTTTCTTTTCCTGTGTTAAAATGCAGGTAAGGTTTATCAGTGAAGTCAGTTTTAAAAATTGTACAGTTCAGTGGCATTAAGTGCATTCATAGTATTGAGCAACCATCATATCTATCCACTGCCAGAACACCTCATCCCCAACAGAAGCTCTATACCCATTAAATGATAACTCCTCATTCTTTCCCCCATACCCATAGTCCTGGTAACTCTATTCTACTTTCAGTCTCTATGAATTTGCCTATTTTATGTACCTCCTATAAATGAATTATATTTCGTGTATCAGGATTTTATTCTCTTTTAAGTTTGAATAACATTCCATTGCATGTATATACCACATTGTGTTATCCATTTATCTATTGATTGCCACTGGGTTGTTTCCATCTTTTAGCTGTTGAGAATAATCCTACTATGAACTTAGTGTTTAAATATCTCTTTGAGTTTCTGCTTTGTTATTTTGAGTGTATACCTAGGAGTAGAATTGCTGGGTCATATGGTCATCCTATGTTTAGCTTTTTGAGGAGCCACCAAAATATTTTGATTAGTAGCACATCATTTTATATTCCCACCAGCAGTGTACAGAGTTGCAGTTTCTCCATGTCTTCACCAAAAGACTGAAATAATTTTAAACAAGGAATTCAGGCACATACACAGTATCTTTAACATGATACTTTATTTATCATAGAGTCCTTCTCTTCAGAACAAGCCCAAATATGTCAAAAAAAAAAAAAAAAAAGCCTATCTTACACTTCATGATAGGAGATGGGAAATATATTAACAAATGCCACCTTCTTTAGAAGTTCAGATTCCATTAAAAGTTAAAAATACATCTTCCTTTGATGAGCATCACCTTGAAGATAGTTTAATCTAGCTGCAAATGCTTTTAAATCCACTTTGCTTTACAATAATGTCAGAATTGGTGGTTCACCACATCCTATAAAGTAAGTTCAATTTAAATTTTGAAATGCTGTTAAAGCCTTAAACACTACTGAGGAACACATCTAAGTGTTTACAGTAGCTCATGAATAAATTAGAATATGTCAAAACTATAAGTGGATCTAAAAATCAAAATACCTGAATAAGAGCTGCTATGGTTGTATTCTGCTCATAGTAGTTTGCATGCAGTGCTGAAAGGACTTATTACTTAAAAGGGTCTTAATTGCTTTAATGCCTGACCAAATGAAGAAACAGCATATGATTATCATGAATTTTATATTCAATTGCTGTTAGACATGGTACAGGAATTTACAAAAAAAAATCCAAGCTGCAAATCATATCAAGCTTATTCAAAGAACCTTTGGAAATCAATAAGGAAAAAACACCAGTAGCCCAGTACAAAACTAATCAAGATGAAAGCAGACATTTCAAGTATGATTACAAATGTCAGAATTCAGGGATAATAGAATTCTGTAGAGACAGTGATAAATCAAATGCCTACATCAAACTGACAGAGTTCAAAATAATGCTTGATGCTGCAGAAGTTTACATGAGAAGTATAGTCTCAGGGACAGTTAGAGAAAACACATGGATACCACGTATGTCACTCTCTGTCCTTAGCCATCCTGCAGAAGCAAATGAGAATGAACAATTTTCATTTAAGGGTACTTACTGAAGTACGTTTATGTTAATGAAAATTTTAAAACGTGTACTTACCACTAAAGAGGCAACATAACATATCAATGCACTGAAATATTATGTAGTCGTTAATGTTTTTAAAAACATTAGGGCTTGGAGAAACTTTTAGCATATTATAATGAATGAAGAAGGCTCAGTTATTTTATGTAGAGTAAGATCTGATTTTAAAACCAATCTATAGGAATAAACTAGAAAGAACTATTAAATTAAAATTTTTCCAGTTTTGTTGAGGTATAAATGCCCCATCTTTTTATGCATTTCAAAGTAAGTTGCAGACATCAATATTAAACATGTGTGTTGTTAACTAAAGCTCAATATCCTTTTTTTATATACAGATAAATTATCATACAATGAAATGCACAAATCTTGAGTATACTATTCTGATGAAATTTTCTGACTCTTTAAAATTTTGTTTTGTTTTATATCCGTATTAATTGAAAGAGCTATGTTGTTGAGAAGGGTCATTGTCCTGTCAGTAGAAGCTGTTTGTAGTTAAGATTACTTGTTGAAAGCACCATTATTTGCCACATTGAAATTAAATCATCAAAAAGATGGAGGTAGAAAATGGAGAAATGAAGAGAAATGGTGAAATTGGGGTTTTTTTGTTTTTTTTTTAATTGGTAGATGATTGGGAAAAGAATGGTTACAGGTGTTTAGGTACTTATACATACTTGCTTATATACTTTGCTGTGTAAGTTTGGGAGCAGGGAAATGGAGATGTTATTCCTCATCTCCACTGTTCTCATTAGAAATCCTCATCTAATGAAGAGAACTTCCTGTTGTCCTGACACATAGTTGACACCTTGTTAAAGATTGATAGGTGAGTGGATGAGCAAACAGACTGTTCTTAGCAATCTGAAAGTACTTTCTAGGTATTTTCTAACCAATGGTTATGAGATAATTATGACATATCTTCCAGTGGATTGTTGCATTATTTTCTCCAAAACTATTAGATCAAGTCTTAGTTTCAGAACAGGGTAGAAATGGGCTTTTACATTCATGATTATGCATAATTGGTTTATATTTCTTTGCGTTTAGTTAGATACACACACGCACACGTGCACGTGTTTTCTGAGAATATTAGTAGTATTTGCCAACAGACTACTTCTGCTAGTCCCTAAATTAGTTGCAGATTTTCAGAACAGTTGGAATATAAAGTTCGTCTAATTCCACTAGGTTTGTAGTTGCTCTCGCTAGTTTATATCTTAGCTTTTTGTTCATTGCTCAGAATTCACCAATGTCTAAATGAGTCATCCAGCATTTAGCAGTATCCATGACTATTTTTCTCCTGGGCACTGGAAAGAGTTATTTGTACAGAAGAAAGTTGGTGAAGAAGGCTTTTTTGGATTGCCACAGCCCATGTGGTGTGATAAACTATTTGTCTTTCCAAGGAAGCACTCTTGAAGATTAAAAATAAAAACAAACAAACAAAAAACAAGCTTACCTGTTTTTAATGTTGAGAATTGCTTACTTTTGATGTTTGGACAGAAAATGGCACTGCTGGAGATGTTCTGCCTTTGAAGCATGGCTCATGCTATCCATGTGAGCACAAAGTCTTGTCAGCTCTTCCTTTCTAGTCTGACACTGTGGAAGTGAACAATACAAACATCATTGCGATTTGGCCCTTTTTTTAGAGCAATACAGAATGACAAAGAGGATCCTGGATCTTCGGTACAGCCACCCCCTAGGACAGTGTAGATATAAGGAAATGGTCAGCACAGAAACCTGGCCTCAAGGCCAAAGCATAGCATGCAAGGATTGCAGCAGGGGAGTTGCAATTATGACTATAGCTAATAACCAGCATTGGGAATCCAATGAGGCAACAAGGAATCTATCCCATCAGGAGGTTGGGACAAACATGAAGCCACACAAGAAGTCCAAGAACCTAGGCACAGCTAAGGTGCTTCAAAGAGTGGGGAGAAAGGCAGGAGTCAGTGTATATGGAAACACCTACAGGCAGAAATGATACCATCAAGAATCCTAGTAGCAGTATACTAAAAGGAGAGGTAGAGCAGTGTGGGTGGACCAACACCCCAACAGTCAAGGGCATGGCAAATGGACAGGGTAGGATCCAAGCAGAGAAAACCATCTACTTACCTTGTCATCCTTCTAGACAAGTATTCTGAGACACAGTCTCATCCAAGTAGGCGGATGGTGACATCATCCTTACAAGGCCAAATGGATGGTTCCATCCTTAGAGATTTTTCTTTAAAAGGTGTAATTATTGAAGCAAGAAAAACTGTTTTGAACTTGGTTTTTTAATCTTACTTTACATTTTCCTGGGGTTTAGTTCTGTTTGCTTCCAGCATGGTCCAAATACCTACTTCAAAGCAAACATTCTAACAAGAACTTGTTAAAAGGAAGGGAAACCAGCTCCTGTGGCTTCTTGTGCACCAGCTATGGAGGAACTCACAGAACCACGTTTGTGAATTGAGTGTAAATGAATCCGAAACCTACAAATTAGATTTCCCTTGAAATACACATGGGCTTAAAACCTTAACGGGAAAAGAACTTGGCAAATCAAATCTGACCATATTCAGTAAAACCTCACTAATTTGCACTAATGACCAAGAGACCCATTGAGAATTAGCTGAATGTGAGTGTGTTAGAATGAGGAAAAACTACCAAAACAGGGGTGGAGAGTTGGGGGATAAGGTGGAGTGGAGAGGGAGGGGGGAGGAGGAAAATCAAAGTTCCAGCATCAAACAAACATACTTTATGGTACAATGAAGAATGTATTTGAACAGTTACTGGAATGAAACTCAATAGCTTAATGAGTGCCTTGCTGCAGTGCGCCTGCCCACTGGGATGGTGGCCATGTCATATGGCCCGCCTAAGCCAGCAGCTAATGTGCACTTAAGCAAAGAGGCCTCTGCTTTATTAAAAGTCGGGGGGGAGGAGGTTGTGGGTTTTGCAGGGGTATGAATATTTGAGGTTCTACTGTGCAACATGCACATTTGTTACGGATTTGCACATGCATGCTATGATTGAGGTGAGATTCTTATTACTGCTTAAAAATGAAAATATGCTAGAAGATAGCAAAGGAGATTGGAATTCTAACTAAGTCTTCCTTAGATGGAATGAATCATACATATTATAGAAGGTAATTTAAAGAATCCTAAGTTGAAGATTGAATATTTTATAGCCCATTAATTTAACCTGAATTTTATTAAAAATAAAAGGAGCATCTTCTTTTATAAGCAACTATCTAAACTGTCTTTGAAGATTTAATTTTTCATGGTCCAAATTTCAGTAATCATAATGGTGGTTTTCGTCAACTTCACTTGAGCCATAGAATACTGTTTGAACATGTGCTGTTAAACAGGACCGTAGTGTTTCCCTCCCTTCCCTACTATCTGAGCATATCAAGGGTTGGGCATGCTTTGTAACTGTGGAATATGTCTTAACAAAACATGCTGTTGCTACGCTGAGGAGCAGCCCTGGGTAATGATTTGTGTTTATGTAGGTGTTGATGGCTCCTTCAGACTTGCCCTCCTGCAAGCTGCCATTTCACCAGCTGAAGAATCCTATAGAACTTCCACTCAAGCAGCCATTGGAAGCTGTGGGAAATAATAAATATGTGTAGCCATAGCTTTCTCTAGGACCCAAGTTAGTACAAATGACTTTGGGTCTTATGGTGCTTGCCACTGGACCAGAAAAGGAATTGTCACACCAGCTGGTGCAGAAAAGACCAAATCTTATTTGACAGGTACTGTAGCCTTCTGCTTTCATCATGTTTAATCTTTCCTTTCCCCAGTTAAACACTAAAATATAATTCATGCAGACTTTTTGTGCCATTATCTCCCCTTAAGTCAAAGAGTGGGGCAAGAAGGACGTTTGAGAGACTCATTTTGTAGCCATACAGAAGTTGTTCACTCTCCTCAAGCCCCCAGTTTTGCCCTATGACTCACACAAACAGTCTGCTTTGCTGGACAGAAGGAAGGAAGGGAAAAAAGGAGGGAGAGAGGATTCTAAGACCAGTTATTTTCTTTTTCACCTAAAAATCTCTGTAGTTTAACTCCTTTTTCTCTCTTAGACCTTTCTGAGGAAGAAGTACTCATTGCTTGGTCAAGCAGGGCTCCTAGGCTTCCTTCCCTCACTGAAGGTTCCCTCACTCTGCTCTCCTCCTCTGTATATGAACAGATTGAGGTATTTCCCATCTTAAGTCCTGGCCTTGGAAGTTCAGATGACTGTTATTATTGCTGCCCTTTTGCAGTGGAACTTCTTAGAAGGTTACATATGATATGCCCTAGGTCTACACCTCTATGCACCCCTTTGATCTCACCCATGAAGTTCTCTCTTAACTCATCCCGTTACCACTCTACCACTGAGCCACAACCCCAACCTCTTTAGCTAACTTTGTTGTTTTGTTTTTAATTAATAATATTTCAGTTTCTTTGGAGTTTTTAAAACAGCTTTTCAATGGAGTTTTGTTTTCTCTGGCTACAACCTATTGCTTCATAAGAAACAGATACCATACTACACATTCAAACCTTGTTGAGACTCATTTCTTAATTTATCTCGAAATTATGATGTTCACATAAATGGATAAGTCTTTTTCAAAATTTTTAAAATTAAATGCTTTGATTAAGTTCAGGGTAATTTTTTTTAATGTCCTCCTTCAATAAATCTTTATCGAACTTTTTTTCCTTTGGTTTTTCTTCCGCATTTTTTATAGTGCATTATAGTTTTACATAAAGATGGAATTTGTTGTTACATATTCATACATGCACACAGTATAACAATATAATTTGGCCAATATCACTCCCTAGTACTTCCTTCCCTCCTTCCCTGCCTCTTATCCTTTGGTCCCTTTTCTCTATTAATCTCGCTTTGATCTTCATGAGACCCCCCCACACACACCTTTCTTTCCCATTTTCCTCTCTAGCTTCCATTTATTGAACTTTAAAGCACTAATATTTTAACAAGTATAAAAGACAGTTACAGCCCAAAAGAAGAAAGAGATAGTGTAGAATTATAGTTCTTTGTAAGTTGTAGTTCTGTGATAATCTTTCATAGGTGTATATGGGAGCAATCGAGGGTACAACCACTGAAGCAAAAGCTTATTATTTCATACAGAAATTTCTCACTCTTATTAAATGAGTACAATAGATGTAACAAAGAAAAAGAAGTAGTACCCAAGTTAAAGAAGACTTTGGAGAAGGATTGACTTGGCTGAATTTTAAAAGATAAGAAGAGTTTTTAGCCAAGCAGAGGGAGGATTCGCAGAGGCAGCGTGAGCGATGCAGAGTTCTAAGGAGGAGTGAACAGTACCGCACAGTCAGGAAATTAACCAACATTTTGAAATTATTAAAGCATGAATTTGTGGTGTACAGAGTTGCTAGAGATGAGAAGAAAAGGAGAGATGGGAGCTAAGGCATGGAAAAAGCTCTATTTAGGAGCTTAAGCTTAAGGATACCTGGTGGGTGTCCTTGCAGGGTTTTAAGCTTGGAAGTGAACATCAGAGGGAAAAGAAATATGATGGTAATTTTTAGCTAGTCAGGGATTTTGAAACTTCAGCCATGTAACCTATTCTTCAAACAGAAGCATTCATGTTAGCTTAATAACAAAATCAGATCAAAGCAGAACTTACCCATTGAGGTTGGATGGAAAACTCAGAATTCCTAAACTTGACCACCCTCACTCTTCTGTCCCCTTTGGGCAGCTCCTAGAACACCTTCAGAGAACTTCCAGGACTTTTCTTAAAACATGACCCTTTCACACACTTAAAACATGACCCCTTCAGTTTACAGGGTAGAGAAAATTGACAGAAAGTTAGGGCATTTCAGTGAATTCGTGGCAGAGTCCCATGATAGAACCAGTTCCCTTGATTTTCAGTCTAGCACCTTTTTTGGTTTAAACATACTATCATTGGAGGAAAAAATTAGTATTTTATGAAGCAACTTGTCTTATTTCACAGGTACAATAGATGAGATTAAAAAATATTGTCAAAATTAGAATAAATTTTCTACATTGAATGTATACTTATTAATCATTTTGCAAGATTTTTTAAAAACCATATTAGAATCTTTTATAATTTATCATATAGTTTCCTCTGCTTTTTTTTTGGTGGGGGGGGGGGGTACCGGGGAGTGAACTCAGGGACATTCCACACTACTAAGCCACATCCCCAGCCCTATTTTGTATTTTATTTAGAGACAGAGTCTCAGTGAGTTGCTTAGCACCTAGCTTTTGCTGAAGCTGGCTTTGAACTTGTGATCCTCCTGTCTTAGCCTCTCAAGCCTCTGGAATTATAGGTATGCACCATCGCACCCAGCTGTGTTTTTTTTTTTTTTTAATATTTTTTAGTTGTCAATGCACATTTATTTTATTTATTTATATGTGGTGCTGAGAATCAAACCCAGTGCCTCATACGTGCTTGTCAAGAGCTCTTCCACTGAGCTACATCCCCAGCCCTCCCTTTGCTTTTTCATGCTATTGGAGAGTATACCAAGTTCCCTCATCTTGAATTTTTAGGAATTAAATATAGGGAGTTTTCTGGTAAGCCCTCTGGTAGGCCTTTTGTTAGTAGAATCCATTTTCATTAAGTCTTGATAATGCCTGAGTCACTTACCTTGTTTAAATAGTATGTCATGGCTGAAACCTGTTATAATGGCAAAGGCAGTAGAATTAGAGTCAAGAGACCTGGTTCCACTCCCAGTTCAGCTATTAACTAGCTGAATAACATTTGGAAAAGTCACTCAAGCTCAACTGTACAATGAGAAGTTTGAAGTAAATTACCTCTAAGGCCCATTCCTGCTCCTACAGTCTGTGATTCTAATTATAGCATATGTTGTGTTTTATCTCTGAGAGTTGTGGCATTTTATAGACTACTATAAGCTCTCATTTTTGGTGGTCCTGGTGACTCAGAGTAGTTGAGTGCACAAAGCAATTAACTATAAATATCTCCAAAGAGATGCAGGAGTGGGCATTTATTCAAAGCAAAGTATATATGTTAAATATATGTGTTATTTGTTTGTAATTATATTCCCATTCTTGGAATTTGAATGGCTTCTCTGAAATTCTGGTTATACATTCCCCATGACTTTATCAGTGTATGTCTATCTTAGCCTTGGACAATCCATTTAGCAGATAGGAGAGTGTTTATAAAGAGCTCTGTTTATTTCAGTGAAGTCATGGTATATAAACTCTTTTAGGACTCTTGGAATTATAGAAGGCCTTCTTGGTCTTTTTCTGAATTTCCAGTCTTTCATTCCACAGTCTCATTCTTCTTCAAAAGACCTTTTTCAATGTGCTATTTAAAGTCCTTCCAATCAAGCCCTCTTTAAGAATAAGTGTGATATAACAAACAATGACATTATTATATTGTAAGGACAAGAAGGAGTTAAGTTATAAAGCAGAACATTTTTATTTACACAGCAGTGTTTTAATAACCAGGAAAATTTTGGAAAAGAACTAGAAAAATAGTTAAAAGATAAATGGACTTATGTTTTAATGTTATGATTTTTCACATACACTAAAGTTCATTTTTACTTTTTAAAAATCCTTGAATTTCGGACAGGACCCTAGGAGAGTTGTTGGCATCCTTTGGTCAACACATTTGTCAGGGTATTTTCTTTTTTTCAATATCCTTCTATGGTTCTGTTAAGCAGTAACCTCATTAGCAACACATTCTGAGTGGTATGGTATGATAGCTTTACTACAAAGGAGTCCTGTATTTCGGGTGCCAGGATATAACACTCTAATGACAGGGGAGAAAAGGAAAACTTGCTGTGAAGGGGAAGCTTAGAAATTATTTACTCTAAATATTGGAGCTTTCCATTTGAAAGTTTATAGAGGCTGAGGAATTGTTGAATTTGGAGATTTTAAAATAAAAATCCCTAGCAAACTCTAAAAATGTTCCCACCTTAAAAACAAGTTCTGTTTCCTTCTGTGAGCATTTGCCATACAGAGCTTTGAATTAGCCTATAAGTTATTTTCATCAGAAATGCCCTTCACTGAGAGACACAGTATCACCCTCTTCTAAAGTGAAACAAACAAAACATTCTGGTTCCGGGCTGGGCAACTTGAGAACAGACTGCTTGTTATGTTGAGTACTCGTATCAAGTCTGTTTTTTAGGCTGCATCAGATTAGAGTGATGCAGATCCTGAGCGGCCGATCCAAATTAACATTGGCAATATTCCAGAAATGCTGGAAACTAGCAAATTCAAGTCATTTTCATTCCAAATTATTTTATTTTACCTTTGGCTTTATGTCATCCTATATGAGTTAAAACTATATAAAAACATTTTATTACTGAGTTTACCTCTTCTGAGAACCTTGACCTGGCCTACACAGCAGAATGTTTTGCAGCCGATGTCGTTGTTCAGAGAAGAGTTATATGTAGGAAAGGTATCACTAGACTCAGGCATCCGCAGAAATAAGGCTGTTAACAGAGTGAAAAAGAATTTTGTGCTTAAATGCCCTCCCGGGTCTCTATCTAGGTACCTGCTCCTGTAGCACGACAATATGTAGGGGTACAGACAGGGCACAGGGATGAAGACTAAACAGTGGTTAAACTCAATATATGAAGTTGACTCACTTGAAACTGCCATATATATATAAGTCAAAACCAGTTGACTGTCAAGTTTAATTTGAGTCAACATAATAATTATTCTGGTCTGTTATTAATTAGTAGTTACTCTTCAATCTACCCTTGTTCCTAGCACATAAACTAAATTCACCTAAATTGACAAGCCAGTCCCAAAACAAACCAAGGAAGTTCTTTGTAAAAAGTTTAGTTTCTTCATCTATAAAATGGGAATGGTAATGGCACCTTATAGTGTTGTTGTGAAGATTAAATGTAAAAGATGTGAAGGCAAATAAAATTCCCTTCTGCCCTCTGAAGTTCACTGAAATGGACTGAGAGTAGACAGACCAACAGGAGAAAAAGCATGGGAGGAGTACATATATTAATGTTCTTTAGTTCAGGGGCCCTACAAAATAAGAAATTCAAAGGGACAGATGTTTGAAGCATAAGTATCTTATTCCTGGGGTAGAGAGAAATGGAGGGATAATAAGTGATTTTTTTTTTTTTTTTTTTTTTTTTTTTTTTTTGAGAAATAATTGAGCTCAAAGGACAGTATCCTGGGATAAAGTTCCTCTCAACTGTTGGGGAGGTAGGAAGGCATTCTCAGGGTGAGAGGCAGAGTTGCCCTGAGAGAAGTTTGCCTTACTATGCGAAGTTCCATGTAATCTCCAGGAGCTTCCTGCAGAAGGTGAAATGAAAAGCTTGTCTGGCATGTAGTATTTATTTTCTTCTCTAGTCGGTAACGTTTCCTGGTTATATAGTGAGATCCCTAAGGAGAAGAATCACATTTCTTTTTTAAGATGGTCCCACTATTATGTAAGGGAACTTCAGAGAGAGCCCTTCCCTGCCTTTGGGTGGAGAAAGGGAAGGCTAGAAATACCTTGATTTAGAGGCAGCTTATAAGTCCTTCCAATTTCCTTCCATTGAGAGTGCTGAGTATTTCAAACTGTCATACATCAGGGTGTCATTTTTTTTCTGAGCTCCAACAAGGATTTAAGATAGTGGTTGGCACAATTATGTGTTCATTAAGTACTCAATAAATTTAGCCATTATTAACATTGTCATCATTATCAGCATGTTTCTAATTTGTTCAATGAATATTTAGTGGCATCTGATTATATGGCTGGGTGTCAGATACTGGGACCACATTTCTGAACAGGCTGTCTTCTACTCTCAAGAGGCTTACAGGCAAGGACATGGGCAACTATAATTCTGTGTAGTAAGTAAGGGTAAAGATGTTGTGAGGCCTAACTTTGTCAGGGGAGGCTTTCTGATGGAAGTGTCGTCTAAGCTAAAACCTAAAGGATGAGTCAGGTTTGCCAAACAAGAGGAGCCAAGAGGCGCAGGCTCATCAACACGTGTACAGAAGCCCAAGGACGAGCAGGGAAAAAGAGTGAAGTCAGTGCTCCCCTCGTGCTTTGCGCTTGTTCCCCACGCATCTGCAGGTTTCATCTCTTGCCAGCGAGGCAAAAATATCTATGATTTCTACCAACATGATCAAGAACTTACTTAGTTGCCTATTTGGAGAGCCTGAAAGTCACTCACTGAGGAATTTCAACTGTAATGTCTGTCTTCCTTAGAGGTGGCTTTCTCTAAAGGTAATTTTATGTAATCCTAAGTAGGAAAAGTACACTATATTCTGGTCCTTAGAGTAAAAAGGACATTTAAAGGAAATTTGTTAATAATGCAGATAATAATAACATAGTAAAATGGTGGTGGAAGAGCTGGATTACCTACTTATCTGAATAAGGGTGCTTTTTTTTTTTTTTTTTTTTTTAAAAAACAACCAGTTAACATGGGCTTTAAAAATCAACCCAACTGATCTGGACTCTTTTGCCTAGAGCAGAGTAAACTAATGAATACAAAAAATGACAGCAGTCAGACCCTTCTCAGCAGAGCTGCTGTCCCAAACAGAACATCCTTTCCCTCAGCACGCCCAAGTAAGCACAGAGGTCATGTTTTCTTCTGATCTTGTCTTTTATGACAGAATTTGTTTCTCTCTATCGCTATTTATGGTGCTTTATGTCTTATAAAAGTGTTGTAAGTGGTGCCTTACACCTCTTTTATTTTCAGAACACCTTCATAAAAAGTTTTAAAAAGTAAACTGTGGGAGAAGCAAAACACAGACAATAGGAAGGAAAAGGAAGATCTACTAATTAATATCCTCTTGAGAATCTGAATTTTTAATAAGGTGATATGTTTCTTTGAATCTGAAAAACTGCTTATTATTTACCCCAATTGGCTTGGGTTGGTTTATGATATAAAAAATTGATTGAATTGAAATGTATATCTTTCTCCCATATAATAATATACCTAACTTTGTACTTATGAATGTTAAAGTCCCCATGATTTCTTTATTAGAGATTTTATTCTCATTTATGAGTTCCACGTTAAAACTGCTAAATCAACAGAATCATCACTTTAGCCTTAAATTAGCATAGCACATCATTAGAGAAAGCAGTGCTATACATTTAATTGCTGTTTTAAAAAGTTATGTCATGTTGTCATGCCCTACATTTGTGTTTGTGTGTTACCATGTTTAATTTATAAGGAGTTTATTTAATTTACAACAAGCTTCTGGGCTGTTTCCTGTTGTTCATTAACTCCCTCAAAGCTCAAGTGTTCAGTAATAGCTGTAGCTATTGCTCTGCGAGTATTTGAAATATAGTGAAACTGAAATGATATAGGATAAGAGGGCAAATGTTAGAGAATTAGAAAAATAGAAAAACAGTGCAGCATGAAATGTCAAGCCACATTTTAGGGCACTTTTACTGTATTTCCATAAATGCAAGAGGGAATTATGTTGTAAATACTTGAAACTGTTTATTTTCATTTTTGGCCTGAATTTCTAGTATTGAAGAAACCATGTCTAATGATCTTGAGTATTCTTAAAGAAAAAGAAATTTTATTTTACATAATGGTTTGCATGTGTGAGTCTCTCTGGCAGAAGCACTATAATTAGTGTGTCGTCTCTCAGAAAAGAGACTATCTGTGTTAAAGATGCAGTGGCCACATTTGACTGCTAGAGCTGAGGGCAGAACATTGTGATTTTGTTAAAAGATAAACACCATCCCTTTTCACTTATTCCTTCTCTCCCTGGTGCTTTGGCTGAGGCAGGAGAAGCAAGGGATAACTAAGTACAGTTTTCTTCTTTGCTCATTCAGCAAACCATGGAGAAAGATCTTGGCTTCTTGACATTAATAACTTTGTTTCAACTCTGCTTGGAACTATTTGGGCAACTTTTCAAAAATGGAAAAGGTACAATAAAAGAAGACCAAACTTCCTGTTTTACTCATAAAGGAGCAGATTCAGCAAAGACTCTCTTCTGGGAACAGCCATATTCCTCCCTGAAGACCAGAGATTGTAGGATATTATTTCCTTGCACAACTTTCATTGAAACTATTAAAAGACAATCAGCTTGAGTAGGAGAAATGACAGACAGTATAAAGCTTTTCAGTCTTGTTATTAAACAAGAATAATGGTAGTATATTTATGCTTGGCTACCTTTTCGACAGCCAGAAATGTCCCTGGTTTGGGGCAGGGGTTGGGTACCTAAAGGCTGTCCTTAAAACAAACAAAAATGTGAGTGCATTTGTAACGGATGTGTGTGAAATGTATGGATGTATCTGATATCTATATGTATTCTACACTTTTCACAAAATCACACACGTCATCTGTCACAGTAGCTTTTGCTGCATGATAACCCTTGATTCCCTGCAATGTTTGAGAAATTCTAATTGACCAAAGGCCAAATGTGGCACATATGAGGTCAATACCTGTCGTTGCACAATAGGAGTATAGGAAAGAGATGAAGAAACCATTTTGCACATAAAAATGACAGTTTCAAATAGAAATTCCATTGTGATAAAGATCTATACCAGTTTCTTTAGTGAGTGTTTTTATTGATAATGGTTGTTGAATTTTAACAAATGCCTTTTAATAATACATGAAGATGGTCGTAAGCATTTTCTCCTTGGATTTTTAATATGAATAAATTTCCTAATACTAAATTGCCTTACATTATTGACATTAACAACATTGTCATGACATGCAATTTTGTAATATAATGATTTATTGGTGTTTTGGTACTGATAAACAGAATGGCCTGTAGTTTTCTTTGATATATATGCACATATGGTCTGTCAGCTTTGGGTGTCAGTATTATACTTGTTTCATAAAATAATTTGGAAGTTTCCTCTTTTCCCTATGCTCTGGGAAGTTTTAAATGGCATTGGAATATTTCCTTCTTAAAGATTTGGTAGAAATTCCTTGTG
Organism: Geosciurus inauris; assembly: GCA_004024805.1. Lineage (NCBI taxonomy): Eukaryota > Metazoa > Chordata > Mammalia > Rodentia > Sciuridae > Geosciurus > Geosciurus inauris. The sequence continues at coordinate 47,885 of PVHX01010666.1, read as the reverse complement.
AAGCCAGCTGGACATGGAGTATGAATACAGTGGACAGTAATTGTAGGTTTTTAATTCCATTATCTATTTTGTCGATAAAAAAAAAAAACACCTGTTTAATTTTTATATTTCTTCTTGGATCATTTTTGGTAAATTAAAATTTCCCAGAAAATTATCCATTAAATCTGCATTTCAAGTATACTGACATAAAGGTGAACATAAGTGTTTTTTTAATTTGTGTTTCTCTGGTTTTGTGATTATTTCCTCTGTAGCATTTCTTCTTTTCTGTTGTTATAGTTGTTAAATCTTTTATATATTATCTGATTGCACTGACTCTCTTATGTGTGATTCTTCTGAAATTTAACAAGATCTGGTTTTGTTCAAATCATCAGTCATAATTTAAATTTTTCATAAAGCTCTTAGCTTTCTCTCCAAAGGACATTATCTGTTTACTACAATAAGCAATAAAAAATGATGTTTCCCCTTTAAAAAAAAAATGACAGTTTCATTAGAAGACCAAATAAGAACAACTGTGCCTACTGATTCTGTTTTGCATTAGTTGGAATTCATTTCTCAGTATAATAGAGAGAGGATATCTGCTATTTCTTATCTGTTATAGTGTGAGCTATAAAGCCTGGGACATGAAAAACTGCTTCAGTAGAAGCATCTGCCAGTCCGAACTGGCCAGCCTGAGATGGGACTTGACCCCAGCAGCATCTCACTACTCCACAAGTGACTGGAGAGAAGGGGAGAAGCACTGGTGTGTGGGGTTATATGACCCTGCCTAGAAAGTGCAACATATTTCTTTACAAGACCATGTAATGGAATGAGCTGTGAAATCAGAAAACAAGAGTTTCTCAGGCAGAACTAACTGTTCATTGATAACCCAAGAATTACAAGTTACACAACCAAATGGTGAAGAATGAATTCTGTGGTTGTTTTCACTGTAACATGTACCTCATCAAGGACACACATTTTATGTCCTGTTTGTTTTTATCTTTTAGATAAGGAAATACTATGTTTTCTCTTTGGGGGTTTTCTTGGAACTTTAAGGACAGAAGTAATCCTGCCTCATAAGATAGACCTTCGGGTATTTGAAGATAGTGATCATGTTTCTAGATTCTGTTAGAAAATCTTTAGTTTAATAGAACTATCTAAATGAAAATAAATTTCTATTTGTCTTATGAATATTATTTTAAATCACATTTTAGATATATTTTAAATGCTTACATTTTTGTTTTCATGTGTTCATGATCATGTGCAGGGACTGGAACATAAGGGGATACTCACTGAATGCAAAACTGAACAGAGCTGAGCTGGGCGCAGTGGCTCAAGCCTGTAATCCCAGCACTTTGGGAGGCTGAGACAGGAGAATCGCGAGTTCAAAGCCAGTCTCAGCAATGGCAAAGTGCTAAGCAACTCAGTGAGACCCTGTCTCTACATAAAACACAAAATATAGGGCTGGGGATGTGGCTCAGTGGTTGAGTGCCCCTGAGTTCAATCTCCAGTACCAAAAAAAAAAAAAAAAAAAAAAAACTGAACAGAGCTGGGTCTGTAAGAGGTATAAAGATAAGAAAGGAAGATTCTGGGGGGTGGGTATCAACTGGGAAAAGGAAGAGGAACCTCAGCAGAAAGATGACATTGACCCCACTAAGCCGTCTCACCTCAGAGCCAAGTTCAATAGAACGCAGTGACTCACTCTGATTGACTGCTTGTTTTCAAAATGTGGTAAAAGATCACTCCGAGTGCTATAAAAAGAGTATCACAAGATCCCTGAGGAGTAGCAGAGAGATCACTTAGGAGATTCAAGTCCATGGAGAGATGATGGTGCAGTGTATTTTGCTTTGGGAAAATTGACTTAAGAAACTCAATTCTTTCCAAGGATGAAGTCTTTCAATAGCAACTTCTCAGATTTGACTGTCTAAGGAGGAAGTGCTATCTGTACTTTGCTCCAAATGTCAACTAGTGGTGATCCTCAGGCCAGGTGTGTCAGGAGCATTATTATAAATATGTAATTGCTGTGTTCTCCCCAGCTAAACATCACCACACAATGAATTGTGCATTTTATAAATGTACAAATACATAGGCTCTACAGTGATACTCAGGTCCTACATATGCTTGATGTGCTGGAATAGCTATCCTTTATTCTTCCTGCCTGGTGAATTTAATTTAATATGTAGGTCTTGTGAGCTGTTTTCCGTTAATATTTTCTCCTGTGAATATTTAGTTACATCATGAAAATATTCTTCCAGACAGAAAGAATAGAGGACCATTCTGTGTGTCTTATCACCCATTAGTCTGCCCTTTGCAGCCAGAATGCTGTTAGATTTTCTGACCCTTTCTCCATACCCTTACAATTAGATCAAAAGAGGATAAAAATTAAGGATGTATTTGGAGTGCTTATCTCTACATCTGTGCTGTGTAGAAGAATCATATACATTGCAACAATCAAGTAAGATTGTGTACATTTGTTCATTAAACAAATATTTCCTGACCTATACTATATTCCAGGTACTTCTTTAAAGTACATTAAAATGTTCCCATATATGGGACACAGTATTGTAGCTGCAACTTAGCCTTTAATGTCACTTTTGTGTTGAAATTAGTCACAAAATAATATTTGTTTCAGTAGTTCAGTTATTTAACCTAAAATACCCTTTAAAAGTAAGTCATCTTTCACTGACCACTGTTCTCCTTCAGTGGATGGTCAGGTGGACTAAATAGTAGAAAGCATAGTGGATTGGTTATTAGATGTCTTGGTTCTGCATCCTGGCTCTGTCACTGAACTGTGAGATTTTGACAAATCATTTAATCTTCGTGAACCATAGTGTTCTCATCTAAAATGGGCATAGTAGTCCTACCTGCTTTCCAGAATTATGGTGAGGTTCATGTAAGATAATGCATGTGAACCTTTGTCAGCCATAAACCAGTTTATAAATATGCATATAAAATAAACTCTTATTGATGCAAGCTGAAACCAAATGATGAGCATAAATCAAGTAAAATGCCTTAAAGAGCTAGCAGTTCAGACATCTTTTAACATCTATAAGTCTTTACGAGAAAATGCTCATTTATAAGCGAGCTTACAGGAGAACCCTGATTAGAAGAGGCCAGTTAAAGAGATCCACACAACAGGAATACACAGAATATTACTATAGTATTTTTTTATCATAGGGGATAAAGACAATAGGGAACTAAGAATGGGAATAAATCTGAAAGACATGGAAGTTTGACTTTTTTTTCCACGTGGATTAGTAGTCCACTCCTCACCCCATTGAACACTGGAATTGATGCTGACTGAGGCCCCACCTCAAGAAATTAATTGGCCTAGGATGCAGTCTGGGCCTTAGGATTTTAAAAGCTCGCCAAGTGTTTCTAATATATCACTATCTAGTGCTTAGAAAAGTCACTGTGCTAGAGAAATGAAAAGACTTCCAGACATCTAGTTGTAAAGATAAAATGTGTAGACACAAAGAGATAACTGTCAACATTAGAAGAATATATGTATTATGGTTGGATGTGAGGTGTCCCCGAAAAGCTCATGCGTGACACAGTGTGCAAGAGGGCTCAGAGAAGAAACGATTGGGTTACAAGAGCCTTAACCCAGTCAATTAAGCACCTGATGGGATTAATTGAGTGGTAACTGAAGGCAGGTGGAGTGTGGCTGGAGGAGGTGGGCATGGAGGGGCATGGAGGGGCATGGCTTTGGGGTATATATTTGTATCTGGCAAGTGGAGATCTCTCTGCTTACTGATCATCATCATGTGAGCTGCTTCCTTCCACCACACTCTTCCACTATATGTCTTGCCTCACCTCGAGCCCTGAAGAAGGGAGCCTACTATCTATGGACTGAGATCTCTGAAATTGTGAGTCCCCAAATAAACTTTTCCTCCTCTACAACTGTTCTGGTCAGGTCTTTTAGTCACAGCAGCAAAAAAGATGACTAAAACAATGTGTCTAATGAATGTTATAGAAAATTATTGGCACCTATAGGTCTCTAGCAATAGTTAAAAAGCTTAGACAGACATTTTATTGTTGGAAAATAGGAGGAGGAGGAGGAGAAAAGACAGCAGGAGCCTAAAATTTAAATCTTTCTGTAATTGTTAAAATTTCTATTTAAAAATTACAACCAGAACATGATAACTATGTAGTGAGTCACATGTCAACAGGTATTTGTAAACATAAGTGTTATTTTCACAGCTTTTGTTCTCTGTAGTATTCCTGTAATGGTTAATCTGAGTTGTTAAAACCAGTCATGACTTGTTCCCTTTAATGTGTACTTTGATTGTGACCAGACATGTAGTCTCAGGTCAATTATAAAAATACCAAAAAGAAAAACAAATTTTAAGCTAAAGTGGCATTTTATGCTTAGCAAAATAACTGTGTCAGCAATTGGGAAAGTATGAAACAGTTAACACAGTCTCAAAGTAAAATACAAGGAAGAAAATATCATCCTTTCATTGTGGTGCATTATTTTGATTTATGCCCAGGGGTTTAAACCAATCCTTAATGTCAGTCACCTTCTTGTGCTTTTAAGTTCTGGGTTTTTGGTTTTGTTTTTTGGGATTTTTTTGTTTTGGTTTTGGTGTTTGGGTTTTTGTTTGCTTGTTTGCTTTGTGGGTTTTTTCTTTGTGTGTGTCTGTGTGTGTGTGTTTGTTGGGGTGGTGCTGGGATCACAACAGAGCCTTGCACGTGGTAGGCAAGTACTCTACCACTGAGTTGTACTCCTAGACCTCAAATGCTATTTTTAAACACAGAGAAAGTCAAAGTAAAGCTCAAAATTCTATTTGTGATGTGGGAAGTTACTCTCCAGTCTTCCAAAAACTTTTTTTTTTAAATTGGGGAAAGACAAATGTTCAGGAAGGTCAGGAATCCTGTGTTCTCTCCAAAGACCTTTCTGCCGCCTTTTCCCTGCAAAATACATATGGCTGTCCCAGTCTTACCTCCTTTTCCCAACTCCTTTCCATCTGAGAGCTGGGGCAGTTCTCCAAAAATGAAATTTCCAGAGAGAAAGATCATTTCAAAGCTTTGAAATGACTGCTGATCACATCCAGTGATAGGGTACACATGAATGGTTTAGATCTACTAGACTGTGAGTCCAAGGACACCCCACTTTGAACCTCAAATATCTGTTTTCCTCCCGTAGTACCTAGCCCAGTGCATGGTAAAGAGTAGGCATTCAGTAAGTGTTTGCCAAAATGAATTGATTTTGTGATTGCATACACTGTTTACCTTGCTCTTAAGGAAATAATGCTAGATGTATAATTTTTCTGTTCAACTGGACCTTTCTAATGAATACAGTATGGGACCAGGTGGAAAACCAACTTAGAAACTTATAAAATGTTGTTTTCCATTTTCTAGTACTCTTCAAGTTCAAGCCTTCTTTCTACCTGTGTTATACAACTCCTGCCATCCCCTAAAAAACATCATTTAAAAAAATTTTACTAAGGGATAATTTATATACAATAAAATTTACTCTTTTAAATAATTGGATATTTTAACAAATGTATGCAACAACTATCACAATTAAGATACAGAACATTTCTGTTACTACAAAATGTCATCATCTCCCCCCATTATTTACAGCCCTGTCAACCATGGGTCTAATTTCTGATCATAAAAGTTCTCATAGCTACAATGTCATATAAATGGAATTATACAGATTTACCCCCTTTGAGTCTGACTACTTTCATCTAGTATAATGTACTTAAAATTCATTCATGTTGTTATATTTATCATAATTCTTTTATTGCTAAAGTATTCCATTCTATGGGTGTCACATTTATCTATGTAATGAACATTTCAGTTATTTCAGCTTGTTGGCAATTCTGAGTAGTTTCCACAAAAACACGTAAATATTCACATACATATTTCAATGTGGGCATATTTTCATTTCACTTGAGTTTTTGTTTGTTTGTTTGGCAGTACTGGGGATTGAACCCATAGCCTCTCAAATGCTGGGCAAGCGCTGTACCACTGAGCTACACTCTCAGCACTTGAGCTTGGAATTTTGAAGTAGTCTAATTTATCAGTTTTTCTCTATATGTAAGTGTGTTAGCTAAGAAACTTGATTTATCATAAAGTCACAAAGATTTTCTCTTATGTCTTTTACTGGAAGTTTTAGTTTCTTATGTTTGAGTTTATGAGTCATTTTTAGTTAATATTTATATGATATGAGGTACGATCAAAGTTAGGTACTTTACATATGAATTGTTCCAGCATCATTTGTTGAAAAGACTATTGTTTCCCTGTTGAACTGTCTTGACACCTTTGAGGAGAATAGATGTATTATGTAAGTCTATTTCTGATCCCTCTTCTCTTCTACTGATCTTCATCTCTCTATACATGTCAGTACCACACTGACTTGGTTACTTTAGCTTTACACTATATTTTGAAATCAGATAGTGTATGCCCACCCAACTTCATTTGTTTTCACATTTGGTGGGTGGGGACTATTCAAGGTCCTTTGGAGTTTTTATTTAGAATCAAAGCCTAGTGAGATTTAGAAAAGAATTAAACTGAATCTATAGATAAGATTGTGGAGAATATGACTCATTAACACAGTATATCTCTGCGATTATTTAGATCTTAAATCCTTCTTAACAATGTTTTGTAGTTTTCATTGCACAGGCTTGCACATATTTTGTTAAAATTTCTCCTAAGTCATGTTTTTCATACTTTTATATTTTCTTAACTTTAGTTTCTTTTTGATCATTGGAAGTATGTAGAAATAAGATTGATTTTTTTTTTCCTCGTATTGACCTTGTGTCCTGCAGCCTTGCTAAACTCATGAGTTCTATTAACACTTCTGTAGATTCTTTGATGTTTTCTGTGTAGACAGTTGTATTGTCTGAGTAGAGGCAGCTTTTGTTTCAACATTTCCAATCTGTATGGCTTTTATTTGTTCCTTTGCCTTATTTCACTGGTATAATGGTGACATAGGCATGGTAGAGTGGATATCCTTGCTTTATTCATGATTTCATGGGGAAAATGTTTATACTTTCACCATTAAGATGCATGTTAGCTGTGGGTTTTTTCATGAGTTTCTTTTACAAGAATGAAGAGCATCATTGTTTTTTGTTTGACTGTTTTATATGCATGTATGTATATGCCTCATTTCAATTTTTCCCCGTTTTTTGATGAATTACAATTGTACATAACAATAGGATTTGTTGTTACATATTTATACATGCATACAATATAACAACACAATTTGGCCAATATCAATCCCCAGTATTTCCCCTTTCCCTTTTCACTGCCCTCCCCCAGTCCTTTTCCTGTGTTCTACTGATCTCCCTTTAATTTTCATGAGATGCACTTCCACATTTCTTTTTCTTTTTCCTCTTTAGCTTCCACATATGAAAGAAAACATGACCCTTGATTTTCTGAGTTTGGCTTATTTTACTTAACATAATGGTCTCAAGTTCCATCCATTTTCCTGCAAATGACATAATTTCATGCTTCTTTATGATTGAATAAACACTCCCGTGTGTATATATATAGCATATTTTCTTCATTTGTTCATTCATTTACAGATACCTAAACTGGTTCCATAGTTTTAATTATGAGTTTTGCTGCTATAAGCATAGGTATGCATTGTATTAGTATACTATTCTAACTGATTCTTTAGGGTAAGTATAGAGGAGTAGGATAGCTGGGTCATATGTTGGTGCCATGCCTAGTCTTTTGTGGAACCACCATAGTGATTTCTATCATGACTGTAATAGATGCCTCATTTTGAAATTATTAATGCTTCTCTATATTTATCATTAGAGCACTGATATAATTTGATGCTATCAAGATGTTTTTTAGAACACCAAAGTATATCTGTTCTGAAACTAGGCTTTTATCTATTAATGTTTCTAAACTTTTAGCAATATTAGATACTTTTTAATCCAGTCCACCTTGTCATTTGGGTAACTACAATGTGCCTAGATAATAATTTCCTTCCACATAATAATATGATTCTTTTCATAAGGCAGTTGACTTGTGTCTTTGTCATTGAGCAGTGTCTTTCTCCCACCCAAAACAAGTGATGTCATTTAACATTCACTATGGTTCATTCTGATATAACCATGTTCACAGTCACCTCCATAACCTTGTGCTGGTATACAGTAATGTGATGAATCGTATCCTCCTGTCTCACAGGAGATTGGATAAATAGGCCTTTCTGTTACCACATAGTAATTGTGTCCCCTTGTGTCAAAGCACAGACCATCAAGCTGATCTTAAATCACCAGTGTTTTAAAATGTTTTTTATCTATTATAGGCATATGACACCATGAAAGATCTTTGAATGGTTTATGGGTGGTAATGTCTTTCTCACCCTCCTTACAGTCATTCCTTATATTGTAATAATCCCCACACAGTTAGCACTGGCCAGCCTCATGATCTTGTGTCCTGATAGGTATCTATTTTTGTAGAGGAAGCAGAGCTTCTACATTTATTTCTAAATCCAAGCTACTTTCATACGGCTTTACCCATGGCCTAGCTTTCTCAGCAGTTTTTAAAACCTGTAGTGTTTGTTTTTGAAAGAGTTCATATGAGAGGTAGGCAGAGTGGCATATAACTGTAATCCCAGAGACTCGGGAGGCAGAAGCAGGAAGATCACAAGTTTGAGGCCGGCCTCAGCAACTGTCTCAAAATAAAAAGAGCTGAGGATATAGCTCAGTGACAGAATGCTCCTGGGTTCAATCCCCAGTACGGCAAAAAAAAAGTTCATATTAGTTGTCATGACTAAATGAGTTTCCTATAAGAATCTCAAAATGAAGGAAGTAGTAGGTCATGTAAAACAATGAAGGACTTTGAGATCCTGGCTAAGATAATATTTCTAGTCTGCTATATCTAAGGACTTCAGATAAGTGCCCTGAATATGTGTACAGTTACCTTCAGATGCTTTTCACAATATTGATGGCATTGGCATACTTTTCTTCTTGTGGCATGTGGATATTCATACGGTGTGTGGTTTAAAGAGCTTTGTGAGGGAAATATATCACTTAAACTAACCTTTTTTGAGGAAAGATAATTCAACCACTTGAATTGTCTTTAGAGGTTACAAAAGAAAATGGGAAAATTGGTTGGAAAGTAGTTTATTATTTGCATTTGTGTGTGTAAAGTTAGTTAGCTAGCACCAACAGTCAGCTCTTGCCAATAAGAGCATTAGCAAGACCACTGGCTATTAAACTTCCTTTTTTGGTTTGAAGTCATGGCTTTGTCACTTTCTTGGGTCTGAGTAGGGTTGTGACCATCATTCTTGAAAAGGTTATCTTTGAAGGCTTTATCTGTGCATGATTATACACGTACACATGTACATGTGTACACACATGAATGGACACATACACCTGCATGTATTTCTCCCTCCCCCCACCCCTGGCTCAAAGTGAGACTCCTGTCTAATAAAAACCATGACTATTTCACTATGTGCTTTTCACAGAGAATATACACAGGAAAATGAAAATGTTAGAAGGAAGACAGGATGCTCTTGGTGAGGCAGCACTCCCCCATCTCTCTCTGTCACCTCACCCTTCCTTATTTGTCTTTATAACATTTATCACCCCTGCAGTATGTGTGTTGGGGAGTGTGGTTGTCACCCCACTAGAAAGGAAAATTTAGTGTGTTGATGATACATCCTCACACTTAGAAAAATGCCTGGCATGTCATAGGCACTTAATAAATGCCTTTGAGTTAATGAACAAATGAATAAACATTTGTAAGCCATAGAGGCATTACATGAAACTTGTTTTTTAAAGTTGTTCTGGTATAACTTGAAAATCATTTAGTACTGAACTATTTGGGGTACAAGACTAGGACACATGGAATACTTGTGAATATACATTAAAATCAAATAGTCAAATTGATGCACATTTCTTCATACAGCTTAGCAAATATTTTTCTAATCTGAATAAAACATTAGTTGTTATTTATTTTTGTATTGTAATTGAAATATACCTGAGAAAATTTACTGCAATTTTGTCAAGTATGGACTTACAAAGTTTAATCTTCCACATTCGAAGTTTCTCCACCACTGTCATTGGTTTCATTATCCGATGTGGTCCTCAGCACCACTCACATAAGATGTGTATACTGTTAGTACTGCAGCTCTCTAAACAACCCACACAAGGTAGCTTTTGGCAATATATTCACAATGCACATTTTCAAAAAATCTGGGCTTGCAGGGCACAAGAAAAATATACATCCATATGCCCCTAGTGAAGACATTACAGCTCTGTTTGCCTTTTAAGTGGCCTGTGAATAGAATTACACCATGTAAAAATTACGCAGTGAAAGGCTATAAACCAATCTTTGGAGTGAAAAAATAGGGTACAATGATTACACAGAGAAATATGGTACATATTTTCTCAGTCATTGGCTCCCAGAAGTACAACTCCTCCTCCCATGTGTTCTTAACATGTACTTTATATTTCTGCATACACAAATTTTTTACCATAATGTTTTCTAATATTCCTTCATATGTTATAAAGATGGAGGTTACTAACCCTAGGGTTCATTAGGCCAAAAATAAAATAAGTTTCTCTTTCTTAGTTAACACTAAAGCAAAAGGATTGTGTTGTGGAGTTCATTATCAGAAACTTCACTTTTAAAATACCACAGGCCTTTTTCTTTAATGGCCAATACTTGATATCATCTTTTCTTGTACTTTCATACAATATCTTAAGTGAAAAGACCACAGTCTTGAGGAGATCATCTTAAGTTTTCCCCTCCCAGGCTTATCATTTAGGAAAGCATTTCTAAAAGTACACTTTGGGGCCAGTCTGTTTCAAGTAACAGTGGTACTCCTGTACTTGCTATAAAAGCCAAAAAGAGAAAATTTCCTGGCTGGATGGAAGCAGAACCAATCTCATTTTGACCATGTCAACCCAAAAAGCAATCAATTGTACTTCCTAGGCTGATTCAGGTTTTTGAAGACTTCAGCAGTGGCCCTAGATTCCATGCTATCTGGATTAAAACTAAATGGCTTTTTTCATAATACACAAATCTGTACTAGAAAATAGTATAAGTAAGTAGGTTACCATCTGTATTAGTTTTCTAGGACTATTGTAACAAAATACCACAAATTAGATGGGTTACAACAACAGAAATTTATTGTCCCACAGTTCCAGAGGCCAGAAGTCTGAAATCAAGGTGTCAGCAGGTTTGGTTCCTTCTAAGGGTTCTGTTTCATGTCTTCCCTTTTGGTGATTACTGGCAATTCTTAGTACTGCCTGGCTTATAGATTAAATCACTCCAGTCTCTGCCTATATCTTTACATGGCATTTCTCTGTCTCCTCTTTTTTTTTTTTTTTTTTAAATATTTTTTTAGTTGTAGATGGACACAATGTCTTTATTTTATTGCTTTGTATGTGGTGCTGAGGATCGAACCCAGGGCCTCACGCATGTGAGGCAAGCGCCCTACCACTGAGCTACAATCCCAGCCCCTCTCTGTCTCCTCTTAAAAGGACACCGGTCATTAGGTCAGACCCATCCTACATCTTAATCTGGTTACATTTGCAAAGACCTATTTCCAAATAAGATACAATTCACAAACTCTGGAGTTTAGGACTTAATGTATCGTTTTGGAGAATACCTAAAACATCATCTGATTATATCAAGACATTATTTATAAATAAAATTAATGCCAGTATTAAGACCTAAAACATCATCTGATTATATCAAGACATTATTTATAAATAAAATTAATGCCAGTATTAAGACCCATGATTATGGTGAAACAAATTATAAAAAAGGAAGAAAACAACAATGACTCATTAAAGTGGTAGGTGAATAAATTTGGCATCATTACCTTTGTTATTAATATTTTCGACATCTTTGAAAAATATCAATTACAACCTACCTCTAGGACAATAAAATAATGTCATATCTCCCCTGCACCTGCTCATTTATAGCAGAAGTTGTCTTGTCCTCACAAGTAGGATGGATTGTGGGCAAAACTGAGGGTAGTCAAAGAGTTGGTCTTTGGTATCATCTCATCTTATCTTTCTGTACCCCACACAGAGAATTCTCAGGTGGACTAATGATTTGAGACTCCAAACTAGAGATTTTAGAAACTTGTCACTCAGCACCAGCTCTCCCAAGTTCCCTCTACCCTTGAATATCAGAACCCTACCATGCTTTACCTGGATAACTCACCCGTGTTCTAGGGCAAGGTTGGTGGTTTACAACTGTCTTCAATATATTTTTGTTACATGTTGTTATAATTGAATTAAAAATAATACAACTACAGACATCTTCCACTTAATACAGGCTTGTATTTTACCAAATACTTTCATCTGTTTTATATCCAAACTCCAAATTTCTCCAAAGTTAGATTACAGCATTATGTTTTAAGATATTATAACCTTATTTGACTTACTTTCATTAAAAGTCTGATTCTTTAATATCTCCATGTAATTATGTTTATATGAAGAATTGGAAAGAGTACAGTCTCCATATGTTCCTTTCAGCCTGGGTGGCTAAATGGCTTATAATAGAGAATGCATGAAAATGGCCTAGATTGAATAAATTAGCAAAATCACAAAAGGAAACCACTATAGGAAATAGTTTTACACATGTAATTGCTGAAATCCTCTAGTGAATGTGTCAGTCTGTACTAACTAAATAAATTTGTTTATAGACATGTTCTGTATTAGCTTCCACTCTTTCACAGTCCTTTGCCAAACAAAATCCCACCAGAAGTAGGATGTTCACACCCGAGTAGGAGTTTCTTGAATAAATATTTTTACTATATGGAGACCAAAACCACTTTTACAAATTCTAGACTTTGATTGAAATACTATATTATTTCCTTAGGTCCCCCCACCATCTTTTCTCTTAGCAACTCCCTCTCCATGAGCTTCCCTCCTCTCACCTCCCACAGCTCTGGTGAGCAAGAGTCTGGCTACAGGAGGCAGTGGGTCCTGAGAGTGGTGGGACCAGTCTACCTAATCACTGCTGCCACCAGATGAACTGGAGAGACAGAGAAAGGTCCATTCGCAAAACTGCTTTCCTTCTCCTCTCCTAAAACCTAGCTGAAATGATTCATTGAATAATTTAAGTATGGAGAATATACATCCGGAGGCTGTATTTTATAGAATGCCCGTTTATTCATTTGAGTGCCACATGAATAGAATGCATAAAGGTAGAATTCATTCAGCCAGCCCTCAAGAAATCATGGTAGGAGTTGTTGAAATATAACAGACACATTCTTTCGTAAGGACGACTCTGATTTCAACTCTTGGCCAGCTGTTTGGGAAGAAGAGTATCATCTGACTTCCTAATTCTCTAGAATTGGTCATTAATTCTGCATAGGCCTACTAAAGATCTATTTTGTTTTGGCCATTAACTATGAAAACCAAATGTCTGTGAAGTATTTTTAATTGTAATAACTTCTATTAATAGTGAAACTAAGAGTATTTCTTTTTGATGTGCTAAACCTAAACCTTTCAATATTTTTGAGAGGCAATATGACCAGTAAACACTTGATTGGGACAATAATGTGACAGGGATCTAGGATAGTGCCTGACCCTAATTGCTGTGACCCTAAATGCTCACTTTTGAGAATTAATTTTAAAAATATACAATAAAGTGAGTACTTTACTATATAAATAATATATCTAACTTGAGATGGTTTCATATCTCAGTATTGTTAGTTTTTTTTGTGTTTTTATTAGTGCATCATAGTTATACGTAATAATGGGTTTCATTTTGACATAATCATACATGCATATATAATTTGTTCCATTTCAGTCCCCTGTACCTCAACTCTCCCTTCCCTTCTTCCCACCTCCTCATTCTCCCTCCTCTACTAACATGATAGCTCTGTTCAAATTAATCTTTCACATCAGAGGAGAAGCTCATTTGGTTATGTTTGGGGAGCTGGGGGATACCGGGGATTGAACTCAGGGTCACTTGACTACTTAGCCACATCCCCAGTCCTGTGTTGCATTTTATTTAGCAACAGGGTCTCACTGAGTTCCTTAGTGCCTCACTTTTGCTGAGTCTGGCTTTGAACTCACGATCCTCCTGTCTCAGCCTCCCGAGCTGGGATTACAGGCATGCGCCTCCGTGCTCGGCCTCGTTTGGTTATTTATAACACTTTGGAGATGAATTTTCATAATGGCTATGGTAGATCATAAAGTTCCATGAGAAATTCCATTAGTACAACTCTGTTACAGAAATACAGGTGTATAATATGTATGAGATAAAAGAATATGTTCATCATGCCTCATGAACACCTAACTCTAGAATAGAGTCACACAGGCATGGAAGAGGCATGCCTTTCCATTGCCAGTTCACAAATGTTCAATTTTCAAATAAATGCCAAGAAGGAATATCCTAATTTAATGTAAAGAACAACTTCTTCTTTTTTTTTTTTTTTTTTGGCACTGGAGATTGAACTCAGGGGCACTCGACCACTGAGCCACATCCCCATCCCTATTTTGTGTTTTATGTAGAGACAGCGTCTCACTGAGTTGCTTATGCCTTGCAGTTGCTGAGGCTGGCTTTGAACTCATGATTCTCCTGTCTCAGCCTCCCAAAGTGCTGGGATTACAGGCGTACACCACTGCACCTGGCTAATATAAAGAATTTCTATCAGGCCATAAAGCAGTAATGTAAAAGAATGGATTGTGATATTAACTACTATCTCCTGATGCATCGATCTGTCATAATTTTTACTATTCATTCTCTCATTCTTAAGAACTTTAATTGTAATTTATTTACTATTCAATAAAATTTGTTTCATGCATTTTGACAAACAGCTATTGCTATACATGTTCCTATTCCTTATGTTGTCATTTTTTGATGTAGCAAAAGCCATTGAGGCAGTATTTATCTTTTTGTTTTATATCATTGTCTAAGACTTTGAAAATTCCATTGAGTAACATGACCTCAAGACCAGTATTGTTAAAAAAAAAAAAAGATAATTATCTACTATAAACTTAATTATAATTTTCAGTAACAGAGTATTAGAACCTAAAATGTTTAGACTCAACAAAATAATTTGATAGTGGTATTTTAGATAACTTGAATATTCTTTATCAAGCACACAAGGCAGTTGGCTTGATTGATGCCTAAGTTTTCAATCCTGGCAGATATTAAAGGGAAGCCCAGAAATGCTCCCAGTGGAAACAGACCTCATAACTGTTTTCTTTACATCATTGACAAGTGGTTGGATTATCAAAATCACTCTTTTTTTTTTCCTTAACAATTGCTGCTGATGGTTATCTTTCAAAGTGATGTGTGGCCTAAAGTCAGTTTTTAGAAACTGAGACTAATCCAGCTCCTGCTCTTATAATGAACACATTAGAATTTCTCATCATTTTCCAGAGAAAACTAAACTATCCGCTAATCAAATTCATTCATTCATGAAATTATTATTAAGCAGATCATGTGTTTTGTTAGCACATACCAATTGTATATATTAATAGGATTCATTGTGATACTCCCATACATGCATACAGTGTATGTGTCCAACCACCCTTCTTCTACCCTTGGCCTTTACTACCTGGCTTTCGTCCCAGTCCCTAGTAATCACTATTCTACTTTCAGGTCAACTTTTTTTTAGTTTCTACATATGAGAAACAACATGTGGTACTTATCTGTTTCTGGCTTACTTTGCTTAACATGATGTCTTTTGTAAACACCCATTTGGCCACAAATGACAGGATTTCATTTTTGTTTATGGATGAATAATACTCCATTGTGCATATATTCCATATTTTATTTATCCATTCATCTGTTGATGGACATCTAGGCTGATTTCACATCTTAGCTACTTTGAATAGTTCCACAATAATAAACATGGGTATGCAGCTATCTCTTTGGTATGCTGATTTCATTTTCTTTGGATATATACGTAGGATTGGAATTGCTGGATCATATAGTAATTCTATTTGTTAAGAAACCTAGTTTGTTAAGAAACCTCCATAGTGGCTGTACCAATTTGTATTCACACCAATAATGTGTAAGAGTTTCTTTTTCTCCACATCCTCTCAACATTTTTTACTTTTTTTTTTTTTTTTTTTTTGGTGGGGTTGTTGGGTGTTTTTGTTTTTATAATACCCAGTCTAAGTAGGGTGAGATAGTATCTCATTATTGTTTTGATTTGCATTTCCCTGGTCACTAGTGATATTGAAAGTTTTTTCTTATATTTGTTGGCCATTTATTTTTATTTCTTCTTTGAGAAGTATCTGTTCAAATCATTTGTCCAATATTAATTTTTTTTAAGTTTATTGAGTTCTTTATATATTGTCGATTAATACCCATCTGTCAGATGCAGAGTTGGCAAGTATTTTCTCCCATTCCATAGGTTGTCTCCTCCTCTTGTTTGCTTTGTTGTGCAGAAGGTTTTTAATTTGATGTGATCCCATTTGTCAATTTTTGCTTTTGTTTCCTGAGCTTTTGGGTTCCTGTCCAGAAAATTATTGCTATACCAATATTTTCTTGAAGTGTTTTCTTATATTTTCTTTTATTTATTTCAGTATCTGGTCTTATATTAAGGTCTTTGATGCATTTTGAGTTGACTTTTGTATGGGGTGAGAGATAGAGGTTAAGTTTCTATCTTCTGGATGTGGATATCCCAAATTTCCAGCACCATTTGTTGAAGAGGCTGTCCTTTCTCCCATGTGTGTTAGCATCCCATGTGTTTTGGAATCTGTTTGCTGTAGATAGGTGAGTTCATTTCCTAGTTCTCCATTCTGTTCCATTTGTCTATGTGTTTGTTTTTATGCTAGTACTATGCATTTTTTTTTGTTACTATGGCTTTGTAGTATGTCTTGAAATCAGGTATTGTGATGCCTATAGTTTTGCTCTTTTTGCTTAAGATTGCTTTGGATATTTGGGGTCTTTTGTGCTTCCATATGGATTTTGGAATATTTTTTCTACTTTTGTGAGGAAAATCATGAGCATTTTGTTGGGGATTGCATTGAATATCGATCACTTTGTGTAGTAGGGATAACACTTCATGTGGTTATTTTCACAGTATTAATTCTTGTAACCCATGAACACGGGAGGTCTTTTTATCTTTTAGTGTTTTCTTCAGTTTCTTTCATCAGTGGTTTTGTAATTTTCATTGTGGAGATCTTTACTTCCTTAGTTTATTCTTAGGTACTTTATTTTTTGTGTGCTTTTGTGAATAGAATTGTTTTATTGATTAATTTCTCAGCAACTTCATTATTGGTGTATAGAAAGCTACTGATATTTGTTATGTTGATTTTGTATCCTGCAACTTTACTGAATATGATTATAAGTTCTAAGCAACTTTTTCATGAAGTATGTAGTTTTTTTGTGTATAAATCATGACAGCCAGCTGGGCATGGTGGCACATGCCTATAATCCCAGTGACTTGGGAGACTGAGGTAGGAGGATCACAAATTCAAGGTTAGCTTCAGCAACTTAGTAAGATTCTGTCTCAAAATAAAAAATGAAAAGGGCCAGAGACATAGCTCAGGGGTAAAGCACTTCTAAATTCTATCCCTAGGACATACCCCCCCACCCCCCGCCCCCAAAAAAGACAGCTTCAAACATGAACAATTTAGCTTCTTCCTTTCTAATTTGGATTTACCTTTTATTTCTTTCTCTTGCCTAATTGCTCTTACTAAGACTAGCAGTACTATAATAAATAAGAGCAGT
Source organism: Geosciurus inauris (assembly GCA_004024805.1). NCBI lineage: Eukaryota > Metazoa > Chordata > Mammalia > Rodentia > Sciuridae > Geosciurus > Geosciurus inauris. Next base: position 30,278 of record PVHX01010666.1, on the reverse strand, counting down.
GAAAGTGCACACCCATCTTGTTCCTGAAATTAAAGGAAATGCTTTCAGCTTTTCCCTATTCAGTGTGATGATGTTGGGTTGGCTGTAATTTGTCCTATGTGTAGCCTTTATTATGTTGAGGTATGATCCTTTTGTACCTGTTCTTGAATTTTATCAGATGCTTTTTCTGCATCTGTTAAGTTAATCACATGATTTTTATCCTTCATTCTGTTGATGTGCTGTGATGTACTATGTTTATTGACTTGCATCCCTGTAAAGAAACCAGCTTGATCATGATGTATGATTTTTTTTTTTTGTATGCTGCATCTAGCTTTTTTTTCCTTGAATATTGGCTATACCCTGGACATACAGAGATAAATAAAATAGCAAGTCTGTGCCTTCTGGAAAGTATGGTCAATTAAGAGAAATGAAAATTAATTTTTAGAGTTGAGCATTTGCCCACCCCCCCCCCAAAATTATTAATTTTGACTTAGTAACTCCTGCCAGTTTGGCATTTTGTACCTATAAATTTGTGTATGTATTTGCTGCTTAGAATAATATTAAATCTCTCTATTTTGATTGTTTGTGATACAAAGTAGCTGAATTAACATTTAATATTATTGGCATTAAACTATTATTAACTGTAAATGTATTTAAGCACATACAATATCATGAAAAGAATGTATATATAGAAATGGTACACTTTTAGTCTTATAAAATAAAGATAACATTTATTTTTAAAAAACTCTTTTTCTAAATTACAATGTGGTTTATACGAGCCACTTAATTATTTTGCTTAACAAGAATAGAAAAAAAACTTATTTAAAACATCTCTCATATAATTTGAAATGACCTGGGCAGTTAGAAATGGTAATTTTTAATAACTAAATTTAATTTAGTGATTTTTATATTCACAATGCCAAAACAATAAAATTCTTGGTAATAACCCAAGAATTTATAAAAGCCCAGTGTTAGTATTCTTTAATAAAATAAGAATCTGACAGAGAGGAAAGAGCATGCATGAAATCACAAGTTCCTCAGGATATCTGGGTTCCAGGTTACTGTCTCCCTCCCCGCATTCTGCTAGTCAGAGAGGACCTCCTACTTAAGAGGCAGGGCTCCATCACTGTTCTTAAATGAGGGCTGTGCTGTCTGACAAGCAGCCCTCCATGACTTTCACAGGGTATTTATAACATGAGGGTAGTTCACAGAACAGAATATGTTTGCTGAGAATTTTTCATGTTACACTGATATAGATCATATGGTTCAATTTAGGTTCTCTTGAAATATCAGAGTTACAATGAAATTATCAAAAGGGAAAAAGTCACATGGCAATGTTACAAACAAGATGCGCCTATTTGTATATATGTTTGCTAATGAAATTCAGTCATGATTCTCACTTTGATTTTAAGAGTCTTAGACCACCATTCAGCCTTATTCATTATAATTAAATCTCTTGCCCACACGCAGACACAGGGCAACAAAGAATAGGAGCACATTTTATCTTTTAAAAAGTTATTGCATGGCTTTGATATGAAGCTCTGGAGCCTCAAAGATTAATAGTATAAAAGCAAAACAATCTGTCTCTCAGGGCATAGTCATCCTGAGGCAAGTGGAGGAGCCAGAAGAGGGCTCGGACATTGAATCCATCAAACCCACAGAGGGCAGACTAAGTTCGGGTGTGTGGGGGCTATGGAATTTGAGACAGCTAACCCAATCTTGATCTAGTCTCCAGATTTGCCACCAAAAAAGAGGAAGAAAAAGGCCAATTAATAAGCACTACTAAGTTTTACTGTGAAACTTGGGGGTGAGTGGGACAGGTAGGACCTGTAATTAGTTGACTGATAAAACAGGAGCACCTGCCTTTCTAGCCACAGCTCAACTGAGTATTCCAGTAAACCAGACATTTCATAAGGGCCAGTGAAAGCCTTTTGCTCCCAGTTTACTCTGCTGCCCGCCCCTCCCACCCATCCTTCCAGCAGAGCAGCACCTGGGCTGCCCTTGTGCTCACCCTCTTCTCTCCTGTGCAGTGGAGAAGAGCGTTTGGGAAACCCCCATGCTTTTGGTAACCAGGGAAGCTCCTGTGGCCCAAAAAACATCAAAATGCAGAATCTGTCCTACACTTAATTAAGAGCTAATGGTGGTTTGGGAGAGAGTGACTGTATGCTCCAAATCTTTTTATTGTCCCTAATACTGCTGGATTTATTCCAGATTGGCTATCTCCAAACACATCCAGGCAGGCCACCTTCTTTGTTCAACCTTAAATCAGATGCTCAACACAGCCTTAGTGGGACTTCACTGGAACCACATGGAGTGTAACCCCTTGAATATACTAAAGATGCTTACACTTCCCACAGAACCTTTCAGCCAGCTTTGTCTTAATTATTTTGATATTTCAGCCATTTACCAAAATTTTTATTTTGAGCACTCAGGGAAATAAAGTGATTCTCCGCAGATTGCTAATCATGTAGCAGAAGAGCCAGAGCAGAACAAAAAGCTTCTAACTACTCAGCTGTACTGGCTGGGACATCATTAAGTCCCTATCCCTGATCCCTTCACCTTTGTTCTGCTCCCAAGGGCTCTTAATCTTAAAATACAATTTCTTTCCTCATATCTGTTTTCCTCATTAAGGCCAGAGAAGCTAAATATGTAACTCTAGGCAGAATAAGAACCCTCCATAAAGAGCCCTAGGCTAACTCAGAAATCCTGGACTCTTCCTACATCACCATGGATGGGTCACCATCCCTATGCATTCGGTCTTTCATCAGTTAAGTTAATAATTGGTCTATAAAAATTAACAAAGATACTTTCTAAAGTTCTATTGTGTCTTGACTCTAGAACCTAGCAAAGGGTTTATTCAGCTTGGTTTAGCAGGCTTAGTTTCCAAATTTCTTTTTCTATGGTATAAATAAACATTCAGTGGCAGTCAAGCAGGCTGAGCTCCTTACAGTGACATCTCACCATCTGAGAAGGAAAAATACAAGTAGTCTAGATGGCCTGATACTAAGAAATGTGAAAGATACAGGTAACCTGTCTACTGTCTGAGTAAAAGCCATAGTGTGAAACCCTCAGTTTCTATCTCTTTTGCATTAAGTTCATTAGATGTCAACATTAGGATGTTAAGAAATATTGTTTACTGCATAGTATGACACATGCTAAAAGCATGCCATTTATTGGCAAAACTATTTGGGGGTCCTCTTAATGGTACATGCATCCATTCTACCACCTTCTCAGCCCCCAATGTGCATCTGAATAACCTGGAGCACTTCAAACATATTTCAAAACCTAAACTCTAAACACCAATTGACTGAAGAGCTAAAGTGTCTTATTTTTTTTAAAGCTTCCCAAGTGATTTTTTTTTTTTTTTGGTACCAGGGATTGAATTCAGGGGTGCTCGACCACTGACCCACATCCCCAGCCCTATTTTGTGTTTTTTATTTAGCGACAGGGTCTCACTGAGTTGCTTAGCACCTCGCTATTACTGAGGCTGGCTTTGAACTCACTATTGTCCTGTCTCAGCCTCCCAAAGTGCTGGGATTACAGGCATGTGCCACCATGCCCGGTTCCAAGTGGTCTTGACATGGTGTTCTGTATGCCCTTCGTATAAGCACTAGTAAAGAATCTCTCCAAACTGAAGATGATTTAGATTTAAGGTCCAGCTCTGCACTCTAAAGTATCATGCCAGGCTGATCTAGTTTGATTTGAAGTAATATTTTAATTTACCCTTCAAATGAAGTTTAACAAGAATTGAGTTTGCTAGGACTGAGAGAATATGTGTGTGTGGTAATCTGGGTAGACTACATTATACAGATTTCTAGGAGGGGGGAATATTGTTTTGATGTAAGATGGTGTGGTATAATGAAAATAATACAGGCCCCCGCATTTTTTTAATTAGTTTATTTAATTGCATTTCAAGTCACAGTACATATATAGAGCTCAGTTTTTCCATTTCTCTGGTTGCAAACCAGATAAAGTCACACCAATTGTGTGTTCATACATGCACCAAGGGTAGTGATGACGATCTCAATCAACCATCTTTACTATACCCATTCCCCTTTCCCACCCCCCACTTCCCCCATGCCGTGTCCAGAGTTCCTCCATTTCTCTTATGTTTCCCATTCCCACCCCCCTTATGTATCAGCATCCACTAATCAGAGAGAACATTTGGCATTTGGTTTTTTGGGACTGGCTTACTTCACTTAGCATAATGCTTTCCAATTCCATCCATTTGCCTGCAAATCAAGTCCCTGCATTTAAATCCTAAGTCTACCTTGCATTAATTATGTCACTTTAAAAAGAATATGCGACCTTTCAACTTTTGTGGCTCAAATTAGATATACACATGAAAGTACTTCGTAAAATCAATTTTGAGAAATATATAAATCTCATGCCTTTTCAAAATGTTAAATATTGTGATTAACCTTTAGGCAAAAACAAACCAAAATGCTTTATTTCCTTCCTCCCCCCCCTTAAAAATGGCTTTTCGACTCCTTTTACAATGGTAATTAAAACATTGTTAAATTGGAAGCTTTAAACCAGAGATAGTCTTAGTTATCTAGGTATCCTTTGCAACATCAAACACACAGTGGTTTATACAGAGTAGGAACTCAGTAAAGATTTGCGAAAGTCAAATTAAGCAAATTTATAGGGATTCAGACAATAAGACCCTAATTTCCTTCCTTAGGCCTTTGAAAATGAAGTATTTAAAAAAGAATTTGGGACCTGCTACAATCAAAGTTGTTATAGTTTAGATATGAAGTGTCCCCCAGAAACTCATGTGTGAGACAATACTAGAACATTCAGAGGTGAAACAATTGGGTTATGAGAGATTTAACCTAATCAGTGCATTGATCCACTGATTGGGATTAACTGGGTGGTAACTGTAGGCAGGTAGGGTGTAGGTAGAGGAGGTGGGTCCCTGGGGGCATGCCCTCAGGGACACATTTTGTCTCTGGTGAGGATGTCTCTCTCTGCTTTCTGATTGTCTAGTGCTGAGCTGCTTTCCTCCATCACATCCTTCTGCCTTACTTCACCCCAATGGAGCAGTGGAGTTGGCTGCTTATGGACTGAGACCATGAGTGCCAAATAAACTGTTCCTCCTCTAACATTGTTCTTGTCAGGTCTTTTGATCACGGCAGCAAAAAAGCTGACTAAAACAAAAGTCTTATGCTTTTATTTAAAGTTTGAGAAGCAGAAAGGAATCAGGGACAGTAATGAGAATAAAATATAAATCCAAATTGGGAGGAGGGATAGTTTTTATCTAGAGTTAATGCTATATTATGTTAATGGCACAAATAACAACAGTATTTAACTTGGGACTATCAGATACATTTTTTTGTATTATGCTTAAGATAAATATTAATCCCTCTTTTGACCCCCAAGGGGTTGTCCACTGTGTTATCCAGAATGGCCTTGAACAATCCTCTTGCCTCAGCCTCCCAAGTAACTGGGATTACATGCACATGCCATTGTGTCCAGCTCTCTTACTTTTTAATACTAGTTCGTAAAATTTACTAATTGATGGCCCATTTTTAAAAAAAAATAAAGAAAGCAATCTGGTAACTAAAAGTTTTCTCTAGCTTATCCACATACAGTTAACAACAACAAAAAGAGTCCTGTTTTTTTAAGTGCACACTTATGAATGCCCAGTATAGTGAGTAGAGAATTTCTGTTTGCCTATCAAATAATCATTTATAGCTTAGTCAATAAACAAATGTCAAAAATTGAGAACTAGCTTGATCCTCAATTTTTAAAAAATCAGCAAACCTATGAACTACAACTGGTCTTTTAAAAAATTAAGTATCCTCTTTAACTGGTCACTTTGAGAGATGCTCAAATGTTTGAGCTTTTCAGTGAATCCACAAAGGAGTAACTAGTAATTGACAACAAAGTTTTATTAAATCAGAAAGCAAGCTGACATGGAACATAGCAGTTAGGAGTCAGTTTGTTGGGGGAGATCTGATTGTGTTATTGACTAATTTATAATTTCCAGTAGTGGGTTGGGGTCCTGCTATTTCTGGTCAAAGTCTGAGATTTACCATCTAGGAGTATGTGAAGTTGTGGAACTGGGAATCATTCATAGGATTCAGCAGAAAAAAGTAAGTAGGATGTAAAGTGTTTCATGAGAATGTGACCTCTGGAAGACCCTTACACCCGAGCAGTGTTTAAATTTGGTTAAATAGTCACAACCCAAATAGAAAAACATTCATGGTTGACACAAAGATGAGTTATCTTCATCTTCCTGTAAAGTTGCTTACTCTGGAAAGGATGCCAAATTTGAGACGTTCTCATGATTGCCTTACATAAACAACATACCTCCTTTGTACATCAAAAAGCAGTGATTCAGGATGTAGGTCCCTAGGGGGTGGTTTGCCTAAATTGTTCTTCACTAATTACACATACTTGCTTGTTGCTTCTTTATTTTAGAATAGGAAGAACTCATTACAAAAATCTGAGTCACTCTAAACCTTGATTTTCTCATTAGACTTGGCTACTTGAGTATTTTTGTTATTAAGTAAGCCCATAATTTTTTAGTTGTTTGCAAAGAATGCAGATAAATCATCTGTAAAGGTGAATTAATTTTGAAAAAATACCCATCCAGTATTAAGGAGAGCCATTCCATTTTGCCCACTCTAGAAAGGTTAAACCTGGTTATTTCTCAGGTAAGCTCAGCCAAGACTCAATTTTCCCCAACCCTAAACCTCATTTCATGAGCAGAGCTCACTTCATTTGGGAAGAATCTGGCTTTACTGCCAGGTCCAGTTACCTACACATAAAGTCATCCCTGTGCTTTAAACACTATGTCATGTTGAAGGTTGTCATTGTGGTTGTGACATGTAAAACATCAGGATCAAGAAACAAAGTGTTACTTGGGCATAAGCCTCTCCAGAGCAGCTACAGCTGTTCAGGAGCTCTCCTGCCTCCTGTCATGGAAAGATACCCTCTACTCCATTCCTGCAGGATTTTGATGGCTTTCTGAGGATTAATTGAATGCCATTCTCCAAAAATCTTAGGAGGTAGACTTGAGAGTTTTCTAGTATTAGTTAGTGTTTGCTTCAATCCGGAAGGTTTCTGTCTGCAACAAAAATAGCCCTGTGATAAGAAAGGAGAGAGAGAGAGCGTGCAATGAAACTAGGTTTCTCACCCTTGATAAACTGATGCAGGGTGACCTGCAGAGCAGCATAACCAACTGATGAAATTCCAACCAAACCTCCAAAGCCTGACAGCTCCAGTAAATCCTCTGCAAACAAGATATTTGGAGAGGTTTTCAAGTTAATTGAATTTGTTTTAAGATTAAGACTCTTTAGCACCTACATAGCATTATCTTGATCATAAAAGGTTAGTGTTTTTTTGTTAAGACATAATATTTATACCTCCTTATGGGGTACATTATGACAATTTGATACATATATACAATCTGTAATTATTAAATCAAGGTAACAGGCATTTCCATGCCTTCAAACATTAATCATTTTTTTTTTAAAGATTTTTTTTTTTTTTAGTTGTTGATGGACACAATGTCTTTATTTTATTGCTTTGTATGTGGTGCTGAGGATCAAACCCAGGGCCTCACGCATGCGAGGCAAGCGCTCTACCGCTGAGCCACAATCCTAGCCCACATTAATCATTTTTATGCGCTACAGAATTCATACTCTTGTCATTTTGAAATACACATTGTTTTAACCATAGTTACACTGATGCGCTGTAGAAAAATCAGAACTAATTCCTCCTACGTTTTGGTGGTCTTTATCTTTCCTTCCCTCCCTCTGCCCTGTCCTTCCCAGTCTTTAGTGACCACTATTCCATTTCATTATTCTGTGAGATTGACCTACTACTTTCCATAAAGGAATGCAACCATGTGGTATTTTGTCTGTCTGTGCCTAGTTTACTTCACTTAACAAAATGATCTCCAGTTGTTCTGGAACCATTTTTTAAAGATACCATCTTTTCTCCACTGCATGTTCTTGGTGCCTTTGTTAAAAATCATTTGGCTGTGTGCAGATGGGATTAGTTTCTGGATTCTCTACTCTGTTCCATTTGTCTACATGTCTGTTTTTATGACAGCTCCTTGATGTTTTGGTTATTACAACTTTGTGGTATGTTCTGAAGTCAGGTAATCTGATGCCTCTTGCTTTGGATTTTTTTCCCCCCAGGATCACTTTGTCTCTTCTGGGTCTTTTATGCTTCCATATGAATGTTAGGATCATTTTTTCTATTTCTGTAAAGCAAATTGTTGGCATTTTCATGGAAATTTGGGTAGTATAGTTATTTTAATAATATTCTGCCAATCCATGAACATGGGATATCTTTTTTTTTTTAAACATCTTTTTTTTTTTTTTTAAGTTGTAGATGGACACAGTGTCTTTATTTTATTGCTTTGTATGTGGTGCTGAGGTTCGAACCCAGGGCCTTACACATGCGAGGCAAGCGCTCTACCGCTGAGCTACAATCCCAGCCCCCATAGGATATCTTTTTGTGTGTTTGTGTGTCCACTATAATTTCTTTCATCACTTTTATCATTTTCATTGCAGAGATTTTTTACTTTCTTAATTAAATTTATTCCAAAATAGTTTTGTAGCTATTGTGAATGAGATTGTTTTCTTTTCAGCAAGTTCATTATTGGCATATAAAAGTGCTAGCCTTTTTGTATATTGATATATCCTGCAACTTTACTGAATTATTTATAAGTTCCAACAAATTTTTAATAGTGTATTTAGATTTTTCTATGTATAAACATGTTATCCTTTTCATTCTGGATCTTTTTTCTTTCTTTCTCTTGCTCCATTGCTCTTGCTAAGAATTCAAGTTCTGTGTTAAATGAGAATGTTCCCATTTTAGAGGAAACACTTGGGGCTCTTCTGTGCTCAGTATATTGGCGGTGGGTTTTTCATTTTAGCCTTTATTATGTTGAGGTATGTTCCTTCCATACTTAATTTTTTGAGATTTTTTATTGTGAAGGGATGTTGAATCTTTTCAAATACTTTTTCTATGTGTATTGGATGGACTTTAATCTTCATTCTATGGATATATTTTATCACATTTATTGATTTGCATATGTTGGACCATCCTTGTGATGAATTCTACTTGATCATGGTATATATTTTTGATAAGCTTTTGAATTCAATTGACTAGTATTTTATTGAATTTTTATACCTATGTTTATCAGCAATATGTGCCTATACGTTTTTGTTGTAGTTCTTTTATCTTTGTATGATTTTATTATCAAAGTGATGCTGGCCTCAAAAAAAGTTTGCTAGAGTTCCTTCCATTTCATTTATTTGGAGTAATTTAAGAATAATTAGAATTAGTGCTTCTTAACATTCAGCAGCAAAACTATCAAAACTAAAAGAAGTCCTGGACTTCTTTTAGATGGGAAATTTTCACCTAATAGTTTAATTTCAAACTCATTATTGTTCTATTTAGATTTTCTATTTTTTCTTGATTCAATTTTGGCACATTGTATGTGCTCAGGAATTGATCCATTTCTTCTAGGTTCTTCAGTTTTTTTCACATATTTTTTGCATTTTTTTCCACATAATTTTTTCACATATATTTCACATATAGTTCACAGTTTTTTGTGATCCTTTGTATTTCTATGGTATCAGTTATAATCTTTATCATCTCTGATTTAATTAGTCTTCTTTTTCTTGGTTAGTTTAGGTAAAGGTTTTTCAATTTTGTTTATCCATTCAAGAACTGTTCCATTGATCATTTGTATTTTTTTTTTTTTTAGTTTTGATTTTTTCTTCTATTGTGATCTTTATTATTCCTTTCTTATACTAATTTTGGATTTATAAGTCCTTGAAATACATTGTCACGTTTATTAAAGATCTGTTATTTTGATGTATGAATTTATTACAAAATATTTTATTACTATAAACTTCACTCAGTTCTGAAGTTCTTCACTTCACTTTTGTTGTGTCCCACAGATTTTGATGTTGTGTTGTCATTTCATTTGTTTCTAGACTTTTTTTTAATTTCCCTTCCTAATTTCTTCCATTACCTATTCATCATTTAGGAGCATGTTATTCAATGTCTTCATATATTTGTATACTTTTTGTTCTTCTTTTTCTTGTTTTATTCTGTTGTGGTTTGAGAAGATACATGATATGATTTCAGTATTTTAAAATTTCATATTGAGACTTGGTTAGGGGCCTAATATGATCTGTTAGAGTTTAGAAAAGCTTATGTCTGAGACAATGCAAGAAAGTTTAAAGATAAATTGATTGGGTTGTGAAAACCTTAACCTAATTAGTGTGTTAATACCCTAATAGGGATTAACTGGGTAGTAGCTGTTGGCAGGTAGGGTGTGGCTGCAGGAAGTTGGTCCTTGGGAACCAGCCTTTGGGGTATATATTTTGTCCTTGTTTAGCAGAGTGCACGAGCATGCTCTCTCCCCCTTTTCTCTTTCTCTCTACCCGCTTCCTGGGGCCATGTCCCCAGCCACTTTCCTCCACCACACACTTCTGCCTCACCTGTGGCCTCAAAGAATGGAGTCAGCCATCTGTGGACTAAGACCTCTGAAACCATGAGTTCCAAAATAAACTTTTTCTCCTCTAATGGTTCTTGTCATGTCCTTTGGTCACCGCAGTGAAAAATCTGACTAAAACATGATCTATACTGGAAAATGATACATGTGCTGATAAGAAGACTATGTATTCACTGCTCAGTGTAATGTCCATTTGCACTATAGTGTGGTTCATATATTTCTTTGCTGATTTTTCTGTTTGTATGATCTGTATAGATGGGAAAAGTGGAGTGTTGAAGACCTTGGCTACCATTGTATTTTTTAAAGTTTATCTCTCTCTTTAAATCTAATCTTTGCTTTATATGGATGGTTCTGTATTGGGGTGCATACATATTTACCATTAGTGTATCTTCTGGCTGAATTGACCCTTCATCAATATATCATGGCTTTCTTTATCTCGTTTTACAATTTTTACTTTGTTTGCTTTATTGGATATACAAACTACTACTGCTCGCTTTTGTTTTCCATTTGTATGACTTCTCTTTTTCGAACCTTTCACTTTTAGTCTGTGTATCTTTAACAGTAAAGTGAGTTTCTTGTAGGTAGCATATAGTTGGGTCTTGTTTTTATCCATTCAACCAGTCTATGCCTTTTGATTGATTGATTTAATCCATTTACATTCAAGGTTATTAGTGATAAGTTTTAACTTCCTTCTCTCATTTTATTAATCATATTCTGCTTGTTTTGTATTTTGTTTTCACCTCTCGCTATTTTTGTGATTTGGTTTATTTTTATTTTTTTCAGTAATTTGAATATATCATCCCATTGCTTTTCAGGCCTATAAAGTTTCTTCTTAGAAAATCTGCTTTAAGTCCAGTGGGCATTCCCTTCTATGTGACTTGATACTTTTTCTCTTGCTTGTTTTAGGATTCTTTGTCTAATTATTTTGACTACAGTATTCCTTGGTGAAGGTCTGTTTTGGTTGAATCTAGTTGAGTCCTTTGAGCTTATTGTACCTGGATGGCCATATCTCTTTCTTCTAAGATTTGGGAAGTTCTGAGCTTTTATTTCATGAAATAGTTTTTCCATTCCCTTCCCCTTTTTTTACCTTTTGGAATTACCATAATGAAAATATTTGTTCACAATAAATATTATGGAACTCTTACCATGTCCCATAAGTCTTGAAACTGTGTACGCTTTCTTCATTCTTTTTATTTTCTTTTGGTCTGGGTTAATTCAAAAGACCTGTCCTCAAGCACAGAAACTCCTCTATTGGTTCTAGTCTGTTTTGGAAGCACCACAACTTTAAGTCAGCAACTGTGGATGCAAACCCATAGGATGTAAAAGAGACCTTCCCCAGGACTCTCAGGATGGTTTGGGGAGATGTCTGGGCCTGTAGCACCAGTAGCCACAGTTCTGGAGCCACAGGATGAGATGGGACCTTCCTCACATACTGCAGGGATGAGCACGAGTGATGCTGCAGCCTGTGGCACCAGTAATTATAGGCTTGAGGTTGTGAAACACAAACGGGACATTCTGTAGGCCCTGAAGAACAATTGGTACTGAGACCTATATTGCTGTTAGCTACTTTCATTGAGCTGTAGGACCCAGATAACTTCTCCATGTCCCAAGGGTCAAGAATAAGCAGTACCAGGGATTTTAGCATCCGCAGCTGTGGTCCCAAATCCATGGGCTGTGGAAAATCCTTCCCTGGGACCTTCAGGGCATGTGTAGGTAACATTTGGTCTTGTGGTACTGGTATCCACATACCTTGAGATATGGGATATGAAGGAGACCTTTCCTAAGTTCAACAGAATGAGCACAGGTAGTATTGGGACTTTTGGCTTTGGTATCTGTGGTCCTAGAGCTTCAGGAGATAGATGGGAATTCCCTAGGTCATGTTGGGCAAGCTTTGATGGGGATGAGGCTTGTGGGATTGGTAACCACAGTCCTGGAGCTGCTGCAGAACATCAATGGAACCTTTCCCTGGTCCCCAGGAACAAGCTTGGGTGATGCCGGGCTAATTTGCACCAGCAGCTACAAGCCAAAGGCAGTGGGAGACCTTTCTGAGTTCCTGACAGGTACGCTTAAGGTACACAGGTGGCATCAGGGTTTGGGGCTGCTGGGATCTCCCAAGCTCCCAGTGAACAGGTGCAGGTAAAGCAGGGACTTTGTCCCAGTAGCTGTAGTCTTAAGGCTCTGGGCTGAAGAGGAGGAGACCTTTGCTCGTCTATTCCCATGGAGCAAGCACAGATGGGACTTAAGCTTGTGGCTACAGCAGTCACTGATCTTGAAGCTGCAAGACACTGAGAGGGCTGTCTCCCACCCAGGGAAGCAACCACCAGGCAGAGGCTGCTGGCTCTGTTGGGCAGGTGACTGTAGGCCCTAAGGCAAAATGGCATCCAGCAGTGAGTATTATGTCAGCTTGCTTCTAAGGGTTGGAGGCCCCAAGTGAGTTTGTTCTTTGGATCAGAACAGTCACTCTTAGGCCAGCCAGCTCCCTGGACTGTATTAAAAGCCCTTAAAGATGTGCGGTTCTCCTGCCTGTTGGACTGCTGGTCTGCTGCTATGATTAGAGCTGCTGGCACTCTTCTGCTTGCCTTCTTCCAGAAAGAAATACACCAGCCCCTCCACTCTGTCTGCTTGGAAAGCTAGGGCTGAAGTGACAGTTTGCTTGTTCTTTTCTCTAGGTTGCCTCCAAACACTGTTATTTAGGGTTCCCATTACTTCCTTACTGATTTTTAGAGTTCTCCCTCAATTACTGTCCTCAAAAGAGTTTTTCCTTTGTTGTCGTGTTTGTTTCCGTGTCAGAGCCACACACAAGGCACCTCTAGTTGCCTGCCTCTTCTTTCTTAGAATTTGCCTGTTGAGGGTAAGTTCATTGGGCTGAAAGTGCACAAACTTCACAATTGCCTGAGAGGCAGAAAATCCCTAATACAAGATGTTGTCATTTTCTTCATTTTTCTGAAAACAGATAATAGAAAAATTGAGAGTTATGTATTCTCTTAATGTGACTGCTACCAGGTCAAAAAAATGCAAATTATGCCAGTGAAAGGGGGGGAGTTTATTTCTGAGTTCTGAATTTTAGTTCTCTTCCACTTTAGAACAAAATAAGATTCAGGACAAGTTGTCACAAGAGGCCCTGTATTGTCCAGGTCATCCATTTCTGAAATGGGGGCTGGGGGGGAACCTCTGTTGACATGAAAAGCATGCAGTTTTGATAAATGTATTATTGCAATTCCTATCCATTTTGCTGTTTTCTTTTGTGGGACTATTTTATCACACCATGTAATATCCGTTAGTATACCAGTATGTACATGTATGTATAGGAAAGTATGTAACAGTTCAAGTTTTCCATACTCTTTATAATGTACAAAACTCTGAGATATTTTAGCAAAGAGGTAAAGGCATCTATTGGTATCTATTCACTCAGACTATAAATTGGGGTTGGGAAGGCTATAAGGAGTCAGTAATTTATAAACTATTAAGATAGTTTTAAGTAGTTCTGGAGCATGTTGAATAGAGAATAAGAGAAACAGATTCATCACAACATCTCTTTGGTTTAACCAAACCCAATCAGTCAACAAAAAGAGATGTTTTTACTTTGCCTATCTCCCACTTCCCAAATATAGAATCACTAACCACTTGTTAACCACACTGATTTTTTTAATAGAATGGTTGCTACAGCTTTGCCACCAGAAATATTCAGATTAAGCATCCTACTAGATTATAGCCAGCAGTTTACAAAACAGGAAGAAAGCTGTGCTTGCTTTTTGCCTTCTTTCCTTGTTTGACTTGATGTGATAATTCATGGCAGATTTCTTTTTCTTTGACAGAGTGCCTACCGCAGAAATGGGATGGCTTTTCTAGCCTGCTGATGTGACTGCCTGAAACGCCTGGAAAGGCAGTGTTACACTGAGGTGATTTCTTTTGAACAAAATAAAAGTTTACCTTCTCCATATCCTAGGGAGTGGACTGGCTTATTGTGACTATCAACTGATTGACTCCTGCTCTTTTCCAGCCCCCTCAACAACTTGGTCTTGTTTACTAGATGGACCATTTAGCTAATTAATGGCAGGATGTTTGGAATAGTGTGTAGGTGGACCAGAACGCGGATCACATGATTGTGAAATTTTAATTTGACATGGATTTGTTACTCAACACATATATCCTAAAAGTAGTGTCTGCCCACCCCACTGTGGGCAGACACTGTTAGTCTGTGTTTACTTGATACATTTTATAATCCAGGTTTGGGACAAAGGAGATAAAATTAAAAGGACAGTTGGTCTTCTCCTGCCACTGTCCTACCAACTTTACTTTCCAGCATGTTGACTGTATCTCCACGTGTTCTGAGACAGATCTTTGTTTTATTACTAAGAGAAGATCTAACTGTCCTGCCTGTTTCCCTCTCTTCCTCCCTTCTCCCATTTACTACAACTGAATATGGGTCATTTTCATGCCTTCTGCCCAACTTCCTGCCATCAGTCCTGTGTTTCTCCTCACACAGAACTTCTTCCTCCATTTCCCTCCTTTCCCCTGCTCCACTTGCCAGGGCCACCATCCTATCCATGTCCTGCCCTATCAGACGCAGTCAGAAGCAGTACAAGGGAGAAGAGCTTGCTTCCTCCACTCAGCACCCCCACCCAGCTGGAGACTGGAAAGCCGAATTGCTTGCTGAGAGCAGCTGAGCTACCCTTCTGGCATCTATACTTTCTGTGGTAAATGAGGAACTAACTCTTGGGAACAAAACAAAATATGGCAGATGAAATTCTACAGTTCCTGATTAAACATGAATTGCAAAGAAGGAAGTTATTTCTTTAAATTTTTCTGTAGGAATTTTGTGTAATTTAACTTTTATCATGGTTTTTGCACACACCAAAACAGCCTTTTGTAAAGAATTAATAAAAAGAGAAATGAGAAACATGAAAGATTTTTTTTCTTGTGATTCAACCATTGAGAGTCTCTGTGTGATTGTGCCATGTTATTCACATTTGTTAACCGTCATTTACCTGTTCTATGTTAATCCTCATGGAAAAAATCTGCACGTCAGAAACACAAAACAGATATATAATATCTAAAAATTGCTGAAGGGTTTTGATATTCCATCTGTGCTGGTTGAAATGTACAATTAAACTTTTCTTTTTATCATCATCCTTATTTTCCTTGGCATCCCTAATCATGGAAAATTGTAAGTCTGCAGTAAACATCCTAACTTTTAAAATGACAGCATTTATTGTATTTGATTTCATCTCCCAGCCTTATAGAAGGTATAAAATTTTCAGGAGCTAATTTTTCACATTGAAATTTCTTCTCTCCCGTACATTATATATTTTAAAGTATGCACAAGACAGAAAATACAGGGGTTAGTTTTTCCCCTTCATTTTATTCTACCTGATCTCCATATAGTCCCAGAGAAGGAAGACTCAATGTACATTTCTCTCAGAAATATGACAGGTCTGTGTTTTTGTTGGTCTGGTGTATGTTTGTCTATCTTGAACAGTCTGACAGGTAATTATTTATAAAATCTGGTTTTGCCCAGTAAGTTCATATAATAACCTTTCACTTTTCATCATAAGCCAGAGAGCTGAATTTAGAATAAAACAAGGTCATTTATGTCTGTCTTGAACCAGCCTAGATGTCCCCATAATTGCTCAATGTTAATATTTTTAATTTTTTTTTCTTTTCTACACTTAGGTTCTTTTCTCCTACACTTTCCATAAGACTACATTTGAATTGAAATAAAATTCCTTTAGCAGTGAGTATAGAAATAAAAAAATTTATAGCATGAAAGTTTCAGAAAATGTGGCTTAAGATTAAAATTAATGTAAAATAACAAAGCAGAAGATAATCTTAAAGATAGTTGAGAACAGTCACTCAATAATGGCAGTGACAGATAAAGATGAGAACCCATGGTCCCTTGCTTTCAATCTAATATAATACATCATCATACTGGATTTGCATTAGAATATTACCAAGACTCATTGGAGTTTTATAGCATATTTATCCCAGATAACAATGTAAATTTATTTTTAAAATAATACCAATTATGGTTATATCCTAAAGCATAAGTGTTATGTGTTGAAATCTTCCTCAGAGGGATTTTGGTATGCTAACTGACCTGTGTTCTCTTAAATATCAGGCTCAACTCGACTAAGTCAGTGACCATACAACCCTAGTTTGTTTTTTGCCCCTTGTGTTTTAGAGCTTCAGTGTAAAAACAAACCAACAAATAATGAGTAACCTCTCTTCTAGATTTACCCCTAAACTAAGGGTAAAGGAAATAGAAATATTTTTCCCTTCACCTAAATTTGGCAGTGTGAATTTCTGAACATGCCACTTGGAGGTTATGTCATTAACCTTCTTGCCTTCACATCTTGTAATAGTTGAGATTCAAAAATAATACTCCAGTTTTGGTACTGAGTTTTTATTTGAAAACCATCAGAAACACAAATTTTTTTTAAATGATGTATATAGTTCCTGAATCTAGGGAGAACTCTTCATTTATTACCATCTGTCCTTTGTTTTTATGAAATAATAAACAACCCACATTTAATGCTTTTACTACATAGAAGGCAAATAAACACAGCAGTGATTCTTGGCCTGAAAGGAAATAAGTTTATTTGTCTAAAAATTATAAAGTTTAGTTTTATGAATTTTTAAAATATCGTTCCCAAATCAGGCATTGATTTCCAGTCCCTATAACCCCTTATGTAAAACTAAATCACTACAGAGAATGTATTCCCTCATCTGCCCTTCTGGAATTTAGATAGAACCTTCCCAGGTTGCATTTAAAATTCTACCATCAACCATGTATACATCTCATAAAATATTTTACAGTTTCCTGTATGCTCCAGCTGAACATTTCATAGTGTATGAACACTTCTGCATATAATCTAAGGGCAACAAACTGAGCATGTCATAGCAGTGTCCCCTCATAAAGCTAATTCTCTAGCAGTGTATTTTCTTATTTTATCTTTTTAGTTGAAATCCAAGATGAATATTTCTTGTGCTGTTGTACAGTGGTGGGGGTAGGAAGGAGCAGAGGACTCGAGCAGTTTCAGTGGAGTTGTGTTCATTAAAGCAAAGGCTTTCTGCAGAGGGCATCAAGCCAAGCTTAAACAACAAAACCAGGCCTGCAGGAATTGGATGTAAGTGTGATGGTTAAACGAGGGCCAGATGCCTTTAAAAGCTCAAATATTAAAAAGTCATATCTCTTAAAGTAAGTTTCAAGTTTAGGACAAGAATATCATAGCACTTTAAAAAAAAGATTTTCATTTGTTGTCTGGAATAAAATATCAAATATTCAAGCTGTTAGAAGTCATTGAAATTTTGGCAATTGGAACATATTTTAAAACTATCAATTCCTACAAAGGCACAAGAAACCCACATACAATATTTCATTGTTAGATAAGCCACTATAATGCTGCATAGAGCTTTATATTCATGATCCCTTTTCTGCTCATCGCCACCCAGTACTCACTATTCTCATTTTTTTCCCAATGAAAAGGAAAAACAAAAATATAAGAACAAAGATGACCAAAAGATAGTTTTACTTGTATCAGGTAAAGCTGCACTTGCTATTAAAAAAAAAAAAAAAAAAAAAAAAGATGTATCAGCATTGTAATAATGACAACACATCACATGTGCTACACACTTTGGGTGGTTCATCTCATCTACTGCTCACAGCCCTTCTTAGTTACACATTGTTATCCTCCCACGGGCAGGAGAGAAGAAACTGAGGAACAGCAGGTCAGTGCCTTCTGCAGTTACCCAAGATGGAGCTGGCACTAGTACCCAACACTAATCCTAAAGGGACACAGCATGAACTGTCTTAAAGATTTCTGACATATTTAAGAGAACTGCTGCCTAACTTTGAACCTAGAAGTACTTCTCAGTACCAACCAAAAGAACCAATTATAAGAAAATTTTAACTTACCATTCCTCCTCTAATGCCAAGTATTATATGTACACAATATAATATCATACAGCATATAATAGAATACAGTTATGCAGAATCATGCCAATTCCTCTCAAATGTCTTAAAGCTTAGGAAAAAGATGTATGATAAATGAATGTGTTTAGAGTCCCTATGCAAATAATGAGAAAAACTTAAAGATCCACATAAGCAAACTCTCTCTTGTCTGAAGACAAAATTTCTCCAGAAGACTAATCATTACAGGCTACTATTTTATGATTTCTTTAAAACGATCCATGTTACAAAATAATCCCCATCTTGTTTACAGTGTATTTGCAGTAGCAGATACTAAAGTACACATGTCAGTGCTCTGAAACTTCATACAAATGACCCTTTAAAGTGTTCTCATTATGATACAGTAGTCATGGTTTCTTCTAGCCCTGCATGCTTGTGTGTGTGGGAAGTCATGTACAGAGAGAAATAGAAAAATACAAAGAAAGTTGCTGGGCACAATTTGAATTACAAATAATAACTTCCCATTCTAGCAAGTAGTAGCTTCTTTAATTCAACCCTAGGTCAGTTTTGCCTCAGGACGAGTCACTTCTGATTTATGTCCTTAAAGATGCCAGCTATCAGTACACCAGCTTGTGGTTCTGTAGCTTTCTCTTCTGATGGCTTTGCTTTGCTTCTCCAGCCACGTATGAGAAGTCAGTTCACCTGCCAGTGCGTTGGCTGCTACTTACCACCCCTCCCTGACCTGTATGTGCCCTTTATCAGGCAGTCCCTAAGCTGTGGCAACTGCTGCTTTGGACAGTTTATTACTTACACCACAGCATAAGCAACCTCTTTTCAGGAAGATACAAGACAGAAGGGCCAGATGGCAGAAGACCTAAATAAGTGGCAGGTCACTGTGCCATGAAGTTAAGAACCAACAAGAAGTTTTATGGCTTGTATCCCTACCCAATGGAGGGCTGGGGGGTGACAGAGAAAGTCCTGTGCCTCCCAGACCCAGGGAGGTGGACAAGAGGCAAACTCTGGGCAGCCTGTGTGTCTTTGGGAACACAGACTGTGGGTGAGCCTTGCCTGCGTGGCCTGCGTGGGGATGAGCGAGGTCTCTTAGTGCCCCTGCACTACGCTGCATGGAAGTCAACTGTTTCTGTTAACAGAATTAAAAAATCAACCTGCCTCTTCTTTCCTAGGTTATCCTGCTGGTCTCTCTCCCTGGTTCCCTGCCATAGTCTCCTGCCTGGCTCAGCACAGGCGGGAACTCTCCCTGAATCCTAAGCCTCTTGTTTTCTCTGCTGCCTGTGTAGCGTCCCCAGTCTTTACTGCATTGCCATTAGCTTGCACCACACTAAGAATTTCTTTAAAAAAGAAAGAAAAAGAAATGCCTAAATAGGGAAAAGGAAAGAAAGTAATTTCTTGAGTCTTGAATTGACATCTCTGTAATCGCTACATGTATTTATTATATACTCAATAAATATTTGGTTTTTGGTTGGTAGAAGTTACTCATTTAAACAAAAGCTCAGAAGCCTTCAAAATCTTATCTGTGCTTGTTTTACGTAGGTGCCAGCAAATCTCATGAACTATAGAAAATCACAGACTTTCTTAAAGACAGATACAGTGTCTGAGAAAAACAATACAAAAGACCCCTTGCTTCAAGTTTCCTGTGGCTTTTGTTAGAAGGTCATTGTGACTTGGAGTCCAATTTTTTTTTTTGGTACTGGGGATTGAACTCAGGGGCACTTGACCACTGAGCCACATCCCCAGCCCTATTTTGTGTTTTATGTAGAGACAGGGTCTCACTGAGTTGCTTAGCAGCTCGCCATTGCTGAGGCTGGCTTTGAACTCACGATTCTCCTGCCTCAGCCTCCCAAAAAAGTGCTGGGATTAGGAGTCTTTTTTTGCAGGGGTTAAGGGCCTCAGAAAGAGATAGCCCCAGTCACATTTGCACTGCTAAAGACCTAAGAACCTTTGTGTCTCCTCTAAATTTATGTAAACTTGAAAAAGAATTATAAACTAATGAAATTCTGTTTTTGTAGATGGTCCATCTTAAAAAATGTACTACTTCTCCCAATAGTTTATTTTTTTTTTAATATTTTTTTTTAGTTGTAGATGGACACAATGTCTTTATTTTATTGCTTTGTACGTGGTGCTAAGGATCGAACCCAGGGCCTCATGCATGCGAGGCAAGCGCTGTACCACTGAGCTACAATCCCAACCCCAACAGTTTATTTTTTAAAAACAATGAGCTTTTTAGGATGATATTTCCCTATACGTACTGGAATAATATACCCACTGAATTTAAAGTAAATATTTTAAAAATCTATTTAGGCTAAAAATAATGAATTTTTTGTGACCCAGAAGCAATAGTTTATCACTGAAGAATAGGTTGCAATTAAAATGTCTGTTTTCTTTATATCTGTTCATCCATTTAAAAAAAAAATTCTTTTTAGCACCCATGAAAGCCAAGCAACCAATAATGGCGTGTACACCCAAATAGTGAGTCCAAGGCCTGAGGGGAACTGTGGAATTCCAGAAAGGGACTCGTGAAGCCACCAGGATTAATTTACCTGTAGCATAAATAAAACATGTTTTCCCCATATAGGTGCCACCCTTTTAAAAATATATATATATATGCCATTGTGATTTTAAAAATATAAATTTATTTAAGAGTAATACTGAAATTCTGGTAGCTTTTTGACATTGTTTTTTTAATTAAGAGACTAAAAGCCAAATGAATATGTTTGTTAAAAATTGATTCTCAAGCTAAAAATAAAAAGGTAACCACCGTTATTATACTTTTCCAGTAACTGCCATTGTCTCCGTAGTGCTTCAGTAGTGAGTAGATTGTGCGCCCCAAAGCTTTGGGGCTGCTTTAACTTAGGCTTAAGGATAGTTTTTGTCTTGACATAAAGTATCACCTGAACTTTTTTCACGTGTCTTATTTGGGGAAAAATTTATGATATTTTTAACATTAGGAAGTTTTGCTTTTCCTGACATTTTATTACTTTACGTATTTGAAACATTTCAGTCCCAGACAATAAATATTACGTGATTATTGTTTTCATATGGATAGGCTATTTCCTCCTATTTTTTCTAACCCTTTTCCCAGCTTATGATACCAAACATTTATTAATAGTAAGCTAGGCCATTCAGCTTTCCCAGAAACACATATAGTGAAAACTGAAAGGGGGTAGGTTTGAGAGAGAAAGGGTAATAGTAGTTAAGAATAAATTAAGGTGTGTGGTTTTCTTTTGGTTGGAGCTCAAATTTTTCTTGCTCAGTTGCAATAAAGATTATATTTATTCTATAAATCATTCGTATAAATTGTCAAAGCCAGTTATCACATTAAAGGATATTTTTATATCGTTATTATGGAAGCTAAATGATGTTTGCTGAGTACACCATGAGTTCTCATTGTTTAAAAAAGCATACATGTGTAGATCAGTGGTGGAGTGCTTGCCCTGCATGCACAAGGGTTTTATCTCCAACACCACAAAAATAAATAAAAACAAATAATTTCTTTTTGTTTTAATATTTTTTTAGCTGCCAATGGATCTTTATTTTATTTATTTATATGTGGTGCTGAGAATCGAACCCAGTGCCTCACACATGCAAGGCAAGTGCTCTACCACTGAGCCACAACCCCAGCCCCACAAATAATTCCTTTTAAAATAAGCTCACATTTAAAAGCTATCACTGTGGCTCCCTCGCCACCTTTAGAGTTTTCCATCAAACATCACTTTCTCAATAAGGCCTTCCCTTTTAAATATTAGAACCCCAGGTTTTGCCCTTGCACACTATATTCCTCTTCTCTGCTTCCCCACCCCACCGCCTTCTTTTGGTACCAGGGATTGAACCCAGGGGAGCCATGTCCCCAGCCATTTGTTTACTTAAGACAAGTTCTCCCTAACCTGCCTACTTTACTAAATTGCTAAGGCTGGCTTTGAACTTGTAATCCTCCTGCCTCAGCTGGGATTACAGGCAAGCATCACTGCTCCTGGCCCCTGCTTGCTTTTTTCACTCTAACATTTACCATTTTCTAGCTTACCACATCATAGATTGATTTAATTTGTTTATAAAGTGTCTTTCCTTTAGAAAGACTACTTTATAATTAAGGATTATGGTCTCTTTTGTCCATATCGCAGCACTCAAAACAGTGCCTGACACATAGTACATGTTCAGTCAGTGTTCACTAAAAGAAGGAACAATTGATCAGCATTTAATTCTGTGGGTTCTTGAAACACTATTCTCATTTGTTTTACCTCACTTCAATATTAAGCCTTCCCTTGATTTCCCCCAGTTCCTCTGAACTTCTCTCTTAACTGTTTTTTTCAACATGACTCTTGAAACACTTTTTAAACATTCCTAAATTGCAATGCATGTTCAACAGAGTAAGAAATCTGACCACCACAATAAAAAATTGGTAATAATGTTTCATTTTCCATAATGTTATATCAAATTAATATGTCTATTTCACTAGTTTTCAGATTTTCACTTTATCACAACTCCAGATTAGAATTTGCTTATCACTTCATATACTGCAGATTTTTTTTTTAAGACAGGGCACAGAGAATCTGTTTCTTTAAAATGAGTTTAATGTGATATAGTTTCCCATGAATGATAAACCCTTTTTAGATGTGTAGTGCCATTCAGTGACTTGGGATCACAGTGCTGTAATCACCACCATAATCAGCATACAAGAACTCAAGAGAAGTGCTCTCATGTCCCCTTGTAATTGATCCCCTCTCTACCACATCACTAGCCCCTGATTTCTATTCCTATGGTTTTACCATTTCCAGAATGGCATCCAAAATGTAACCATTCTGTACGAATTTGAATTTCAAGTTTTTTCTCTCTGACTTCTTTTGATACTTCTTGGTATAATGCTTTTGAGGTTCATCCACATTGTTTTGTGTATCTTTCTTTTATTGCTGAATAATATTCCATTATTATTATGGGTGTACTGTGATTTGTTTATCCATTCATTAAGTCAACATTTGGATTGTTTCCAGTTGCTGGGTATTGAGAATAGTTAATTAACAATAGAGTTCTTCTGAACATGGATGGACAAATCTGTGGACTCGTATATTCATGTGAACAAAGTAAATACCTAGGAGTAGGACTGCCAAAGTCATATGGTAAGTGAATATTAAACTCTATAAGAAATGGCAAGCTGTTTTCCACACTACCACTTGGCACTGGCACCAGAAATGTGAGATTTCTAGTTACTGCCTATCTTCACCAACATTTGGTATGTTTGTTGTAATTTTAGGCATTCTAACAGGTGGCAACTCATTGTGATTTTATTTCACATCCCCCTGATGACTAATTATACTACATGTTTATATATTCACAGTCATCTGTAACTCTTCTTTAAGTGTTTGTTTAAATCTTTTGCCCATTTAAAAAAAAATACTGGTTGTTTTCTTCTTACAGTGTAGGAGTTCTTTGTATATTTTAGGTACAGAACCTTTATCAGAAATGTGGTTTTCAAAACTTCTGATTCTGGGACCTATCTATCTTAAAGTATCTTTGGAAAAGCTGAAGTTTTAAATTTTGAAGTCTAATTTATCAATTTCCCTTCTTTTATGGCTCATACTTGTTGTGTCTTCTCTAAGAAATCTTTAACCCAGGCTCACAAAGGCTGTTTTCTTCCTGACAATTTAACTTTTGCTTTTAGGTCTGTGATTGACTTCGAGTTTATTTCTGTATATGGTATGAAGTTAGAGTAGAGAGTCTTTCTTTTTGGTGTATGAATGTCTGATTATTTCAGCACCATTCATTGAGAAAACCATCCTTTCTTCACTGAATTACTTTCGTGATGTTATCTAAAGTCAATTGACCGTAAAAGTATAAATCCATTTTGGATTCAGTTTTTTTTCCATTAATCCATACACCCTCTCCTTCTGCCACTACCTCATTGTCTTGATTACTGGTTTTATACTAAGTCATGAAATCAAAACTATGAGTCACTCAGCTTTTTCCATATTTATATAAAAATTTTTTTGGATTTTGATTGGAATTGGTTTTAATTTATGGCCCAATTTGGAGAGAATTGGTATCATAACTACATTAATCCTTGTAATCAATGAATGTGGGTAGCTCTCCATTTATTTAAGTCTTTTCTAATTTTATGGTCTTCAGAATATCAACCTAATGCATATTTTGTTAGATGCACGCATGGATATTTCATGGGTGATGCTGTAGGAATCATTTTTTAAAGTTTTACAGTTTCAAATTCACTGCTAATATATAGAAATAAAGCTGTTTTTTGCATATTAAACCTTCATATTAAAGGCTTGCTGAATTCATGTACTAGCTGTAATAGATTGTTTTGTGACATTTGGGGTAGATTCTTTAGGATTTTCTATATATATGACTATTGTTTGCAAGTAAAGACAGTTTTTGTTTTAATTTGTATACTTTTAATTCTTCTTGTCTTATCACAGTGTCTAGAATCTGTAGTACACTGTTGAATAGGAGTGGTAAAAATGGACATCATTGCCTTTTTCCTGATTTAATATGGGAGGCATTCAGTCTTTGACCGTTAAATTAGTTCTGTAATTTTTTTTACATATTTTTCACTGGTGCATTATAATTGTACTTTATAATTGTACATTATAATTGTTATATATGTATGCATGCACATATATAACAATATAATTTAGCTGATATTCCCCAATGTTTCCTCTTTCCCTCTGCTCCTCTCACCCCCTGATTCTCTACTCTGCCACTCTCCCTTCAGTTTTCATGAGCTGTCCCTACACACCTTTCTTTTCCTTTTCCTCTCTAGCTTCCACATATGAAAGAAAACATATGACCCATGACCTTCTGTTTGACGTATTTTGCTTAACATAATGTTCTCAAGTTCCATCCATTTTCCTGGAAATGACAATCTCCTTTTTCCGTATGGCTAAATAAAGCTCCATTAACTCTAAGATGTTCTTTATCATATTGAGGAAGTTTCTATGTGTTTCATCTTTGTTGAATGCTTTTATAATGAATGGATGGTGAATTCTATCAAAAGGTTTTTCTGTATCCTTGAAGATAATCATAGTTTTCTTTTTTTAGTGTTAGATTATGTTGATTTTTTAATGTTGTATCAAGCTACTATTACTGGGATAAATGCCACTTGATAATGATGTGTTAGCCTCCTTTTGATGGATTTGATTTGATAATTTTTAAAGTATTTTTGTATCTGTGCTTGTGAAAAATATTGATCTCGAGGTCCTTTGTAATGTCTTCCCCCCCCGCCCTGGTTTTTATACCAGGTTAAGCTAGCCTCATAAACTGAATGATTTTGAACTTTTTCCTTTTCTATATTCTGAAAGTGTTTCTATGGGAATGGGATTCTTTTTTTCTTAAAAAAGTCAATAGAATTCACCAGTGAGTCCCATTAGGGCCTGAAGTTTTCTTTATGGGTCAGTTTTTAGCTCCAAGTAACATTAGATGATTGCTGTTTGGGTTTTCTGTCACTTCTCAAGAGAGCTTTGTTAACAAATTCATTGGCATAAACTTGTTCATAAAATTCTATTATTATCCTTAAATGTCTATAGGATCTGCAGTGGTACTTTTCTTTTTAATCCTAAGAATGGCATTTGGTTTCTTCTTTATCTACATAGTGTTCATCAGTTTTATCGATTTTTTTCAGTCAATCAGGCTTTGGTCTCACAAATTTTTCTCAATCTTTATTCTGTTTTCAGTGCCCACAGTCTACTTTATTTTTTTTAATTTTTGTTGTTGTTGTTGATGGACCTTTATTTTTTATATGTGGTGCTGAGGATCAAACCCAGTGCCTCACCCATGCTCGGCAAGCACTCTACCACTGAGCCACAACCTTAGCCCCAACAGTCTACTTTTATCTGCATTATTTCCTGCCTTCTGTTTGCCCTGGGTTTATATCATCAGTTTCCCTCTAAGCACTCTTTAGCTATACCCCACAGACTTTGATGTGTTGTGTTTTAGTTTTATTTAATTCAGAATATTCACTGATTTTCTTTTTGACCCATGACTTATGTGTTGATTAGTTTCCAAGTATTGGAGAACATTCTAGATATCTTGTTATTAAATCTGTTTATTTTTATAATAGATAACATACTTTATGATTACAGTCTTTTAGGTTTGTTAAGATTTACTTATGGTCCAGGATATGTGTACTTGAAAACATATATATTCTGTTATTGTTGGGTATAGTGTTCTATAAATGTCAATTAGGTCAAGATGATTGATAGTATTGTTCACTTACTCAATATACTTAACTGATTTCCTATTTTTTCCGGTTAGTTACTGAGAGAAGAGAGTTGAAGAAACCTTCAACTAAAATGGTACATTTGTCTATTTCTCCTTCAAGTTCTATTAGTTTCTGCATTGTGTATTTTGAATTTCTGTTCTTAGTTGCATACATGTTTAGGAATGGCATATCTTCTTGATTCACTATTTCCTTTAGCATTATGTAATTTCAGTCCTTATCCCTGGCAGCATTTTATATTCTGAATTCTACTTGTGCTGATACTAATAAATACTGTCTGCCTTTTGATTAGTGTTTGGACTATATACACTTTTTCATCCTCTTTTGACTTTTCTGTTTCTCTGTATTTAAAATATCTTTCTCATTGACAGCTGAGAATTGAGTCTTGCTTTTTGACCCTAATTTAGTCTCTGCTTTTTAATTGAAGTGGATAAGTTAGATTGAATATAATTTTTGGTACACTTAATTCAAATACATGATCTTGTCCTTTACACAACTCTTTGACATGCTAATTTGTATTTCTTGGTTTTAACATTTTTTTATTATTTGAACCCTTTGACTGTATAACCTGTAAATTATTACTTAAACACATTCATTGCGAACAAAACCATAGAAGACTCATAAAAGCACAAAGAATAAGAATTATCTATAGGCCTTTCAACACTAAGACTACACATTGATATTGAACATATACCACACATACAGTGTGTTCATGCAGTACACACTTGGTAGCCTGCTTCTAACATTTTCTCATAACACTCTTTATGACTGCTGAATATTTCATACTATGTCTGATTCATTATTTAATCATACCCTGTTTTTGGATATTTTTTCCTCAAGTTTTGTCATTATTATAGAATATGCATTTATGTCATTGTGACCTTTAGTCATGTGTGTGTCACACTTTTTAACTATATACATCACATCTCCAGTGTTCGTTTCTGTATTTCCCATCTCCTTTTCTCTCTACTTCAATCTGGATTATTTCCTGCTGATCCTCTGACCTTTACTGAGTGTCTTTTCTGCATCTAAAATTCTATTCAGCCCAATGATTGAATTCTTAATTCTAGTGGTTTTTTAAAATTATTTTTCAGTCATTTACCATTTGATTCTTAAAAATAATTTTTAAAAAATCCAGTGCCAGTCCCTTCCTGGTTACCCTGATACTTGTGGATTTATTTCTGTTGTTTGGAATTTTTCTTCTTGGTTTCCAGTCACTGGGTTGTTTCCTGTTTTGCTCAGCAGTTTTTTATTGAATGCCAGACACAGCATATGAAAAAAAAAATAGTGAAGTTCTGGGTGATGATTTTTTCCAAAGAGAGTTTAGCTTTCTGGCATATAGAGCATTGTCAGATGGAAACTGATGTATTTCTGCTTTGCCTTCATTCCTAGAAATGATCCCTTTGGTGTTTCCCAAACCCCTACCACCTTGGTAGACCCTGAAATCGAACCTCTGACTCTCCTGCTCCATGAGATTGATGAGATTTCTGGTCACCCTTCAGCATGCTGCTGCCGTTGTCACTTGCCCACGCATGCACAGCCCGGGGAAACTGCGGAATCACTAGGCTCCCCTCTGCAGCCACCACCCCCCAATCTGGGACCATGGTTCCTCAGCTCCCTAGCTTTGCTTCCCTAGCTCAATATAGTGCCACAAGCCCAGACCACTGATTTGTGCCCAGCTTCTGTTCCTTCACAATGGCAATTCCCTGAGCAAAAGTGATTTCTTTTTTCTCTGTCTCCAATGTCTTGTTCTTACATCCTACCTTACTTCAGGTGTTTTGTTTTAGTTTGTTTTTCCTGGTGCCTCCAATCACTCATAGTCCCCCAGCGATGTCCAAATCCCTGGAACCTGTGAATATGTGACATTACCTTAACAGGGGGAACCGCAGTTGCACAACGTTAAGGTTGTTAATTAACTAACTGGTTTTAAGATGGGGACATTATCTTAGATCATGCAAGTGGCCCTAATCCAGTCGTGTGTGATTCTAAAGGCAGAAGAGAGAAGCAGAAGAAAGGCTATGAAAGATGCAACATGAAAGGACTTGGCACTGCTGGCTTTGAAGATACAGTAAGGGGGCCACAAGCCAAGGCCTGCGGTGGCCTCCAAGATAGTCATTGGTTTACAGCCAGCAAGAAAATGGGGACCTTGGTTCTACAGCCACAGGAACTGAGATCTTTGAACAGCCTGACTAAACAGGAAACAATCCTCCCCAGGGCCTCCAGAAAGGAACGCAGCCTGAGAACACTTCAGTCCAGTGCAGCCCATGCTGGCTTGTGACCTCTAGAACTGGAAACGTGGTGTATAAGTCTCTTAAACGTGTGGCAATTTGTTAGGGTATCATTAAAAAAAAAAAAAAAAAAAACTATTATGTAATTGTTTTTGTATTTTGTCTGACCTTTTATAGTTGTTTTCAGTTCAAGAATGTCTCTCATATCTGAGTATTAGTCAGGGTTCAGTCAGAATCAACTTCTATACACTATGGGACAGGGCACCAGGAATCAGACCTTATGCAGTTACAGGAGGGGCTGAGAAAGTGAGGGCCTAGGGAAGATGTTGGAAGATCCGAGAGAAAGATACCAACTCATCAGTTGGAGAAGCCAAAAGTGTGAGGGCAAGTGGGAAGCCATGATTGTGTGTTAACTATCATCCTTGTGGGTACACTCAGTGTCTGGTATTAAGCAGGAGCCTCTGTTGATCAGCAGGGCATTCAGTCAACACTGGATGCAGAGCAGAAAAAGGTGAGGGCCAGAACCTAGTGCCATGTCTGTGTTTTTTATGGAACTATATCGATCACAGACTTCAGCAAATAAAAGCTGTTTCACTTCCCCTTCCCAATTTTGCATAAATTTCTCTTTTGGCCAACTCTATCTCAGAGCTATACAGGGAAGGGGATTCTGGGAGAGCAGTTTTAGTGTTACCAAGCTGGCACACTAGCTGTGGCCACAGCTCACCCTTTGTGAACTGACACCCCACATGCCTTCTAATCACGCTTAACCTCCAAATAGACAACAGCAAGATGCTCCCACCTAACATGAAGCACACCCACCTTGTCCTCCAAAAGACAGAACAGCCTTTACCGTCTTCCTCTCAAAAACCCACCACCCCACTCTAATCTTGGGGAAAATGTCCCATGAATCTCAGATATCTTACCATACTCCTCAACTGTCAATGAATGTCTGAGAAACTATCATAGCTAAGAGGAGACAAGGTACAAATGCAATGCGGTGTCCTGGATGTAATTCTAGAACAGAAAGAAGACATTACCTAAAATTTAAGGAAATCTGAATAAAGTATGGGCTTCTGTCAATAATTATCAGTACTGGTTCATTAATCATGACAAATATGTAAAATATTGGTAATAAGAAATTGGGTATGGGTTATATGAGAACTTTGTATTATTATCTGTTCAGTTTTTCTGTAAAATTAATACTACTATAAAGTCTTTTTTTAAAAAATAGGATATTAAGGAATTCAGGGCCTAATCCCACGTGATGAAGATTTGGACCTACTTTCTCCTCAATTAGACGCAGGGTCTCTGGTCTAATTCCTAGGTCCTTGATCCACTTTGAGTTGAGTTTTGTGCATGGTGAGAGATAGGGGTTTAGTTTCATTTTACTGCATATGGATTTCCAGTTTTCCCAGCACCATTTGTTGAAAAGGC
>PVHX01010665.1:0-68744 GCA_004024805.1 Geosciurus inauris | reverse complement strand
CAAAAAAAAAAAAAAAAAAAAGGTAAAATAAATTGATTATGGGATTAAAGAAGGGAAATCAACAATTTAAGAGATTCTATGAAACACCTCAAACAAAAAAATAAGACAAACACATACCCTGTCACTCTAAGCCCTCCTGGGAAGAAATGTTTAAAAATCCCTCTTGTCTCACAAGGGGATTTGGCTGAAACAGTGAACGAGAGAAAAGTTAATACTTGGGACAGACCAGCGAGCAGCTCTGTAGTGACAGCATCTATGGGCTTCCTAGATGGAGGAAGCAGCACGTTTTATCTGCGTGGCTTAAGTAAGGACAACCTAGCTGAAGGGGTTGGCAAAGTTCAGCCTCAGCAGAGGGCTTTGTAGGGCATGAACGACTCACCGGTGGACGCCTTGGCGCGTGCAGGCTTGCTCCTGTGCCTGCCCTTCTCGGCTGTTAGAAGAATGGTGTATTCCTGGCCTGGTTCCAGGCCTCTGAGGACATAGGAGGTGGTGTCTTTTGGAAGTTGGACCTCTGCCGGCTGACCCGTGGGGAGGCTGTAGTTGAGACGGTAGCGGTCAAACTTGGCCATTGGTGTCCTCCAGACCAAAGTCAGGGTGTTATCTGTCGTTTCAGAAACTTGAAGGTCCTTAGGTGCATCAATTTCTGAGAGAAAGGCAGTGAGACGGACACTCTTAAGACTGTGAGACACAGCTGCTTCTGGGGCTGAAAGTCAACCGGTCTGGGCTAGAATGCCTGGTCAGCCCAAGAGGGACTGTGTGGCTGCAGGATGGTCACCTCTCTGAATTTTGGTTTCTAGATTTGCAAAATGGGTCTAGTTATATGTTACTTTGTGGCTTGTTTGGAAGATTAAAAATAATGTTCTGGCATATCCATGCCACAAAATGTCAGTATGTAAAAGCATTTAAAAGGATGGACTATCAATGCAGGAAACAATTTAGATGAATCTCGAAAGCATTACGCTGAAGGAGAAAAGCCAGTGTTAAAGGAGACGTACTATTTTGCTATGGACTGTGTATCTGCGACATCTTTCCCCAAATTCTTATGTTGAAACATAATCCCCAGTGTGATGGTATTTGGATGTGAGGCCTTTGGGAGGCCTCATGAATAGGATTAGTGGCCTTATGAAAAAAGATTCTGGAGAGATTCCTTGCTTCTTCTCCCATGTGAGCACACAGTGAAAAGACAGACCTTTCTAGGAGCCAGAGAGAGTCTTCACTGGACACTGAATTTATTGGCAACTTGATCTTTCACTCTTTAACTTCCAGACTGAGAATTAAGCTTCTTCTGTTTATAAGCCACTGAGTCCAAGGTATTTTTGTCATAGTATCCTGAATAGACTAGTACATGCAGGATGCCATTTATGCGGAATTCTTGAAATGGCAAAATTTTAGAGGTAAAGACCAGTGAGTGTCTAGGGCTAGGCAAAGGGAGAAATGCATGTGGCCATAAAGGGTAGCATGTGGGATCCTTGGGATGGGACTGATCTGCTGCAGTGATAGGAAAGTCCTGAACTTAACTATGATCCTACCAATTATATTCTGCTTGTTAGAGGTTGATTTTAAGGTGCTATGAGAAAAATCCCCAGATGTGTTTTAAGTAGGGAATGACATTAAAAAGTAGAATTGGTTACTAACTTATAAATGTGGATTTCTTATAATGTCTGGTTCCAAATTTTCTTAAAAAAATTCCCTCATTCCCTTATTGTACAAAGAGCAGTGTGCACATCATTACTTGGGGATGCAAAGCGTCTGGATGTAAATGCCTGGGCTAGGGGCTGGGGAGCTCTTTCTCCTTGGAGCTTCTATTTGTCTTTAAGTAGGTTTCTGCCTCAGCAGCCCTGTCCTGTCTGCTCAGTGCCAGCTCAGTAGTGGTGGGAATCTCAGGTGCGCCTCACCTGTGGCTGCGTTGATGGTCGCTGGATCGCTCTCTCTGTCCTGTTTCACAGCAGAAACACCAATTCCATATTCAGTTCCCGGCCTCAGACCTAAGAGAGAATGTGAAGGTTGAGATGAATTCAGCCTAGAACTGGGAAAGCTTTCCCAGGATCAAAAAAAAAAAAAAAAAAAAGGAAAATGATCCTGAAATGGTCCCTAGGCACGGATTTCTCCATGTGATGCGTACAAATGAACTTGTTGAAGTTCAAGGGAGAGGAATTTCTGGGACCTGGGTTTATTTCTCTCTGGAGGGATACAAAATGAGGACATGCAGGAGTGGGTGCTTGTCCTTCTAGGGCCTCTGGGGCCTCTGGCGTGGGGACGTAAAGCTCACCAGTGAGTGTGGTTTTCGTTGTGGTTTGTTGACTCTTGGGAACATCGACCTCAGCGTGGTCACCACCAGAGATGGGTGCATACTTAATTCTGTAGCTGTCAATGCTTGCCTTGACATTCCTCCATTCCAAGGTGATGTTGCTGTCAGTCTGGGAGACACGCCGGAGATTCCTGGGAGCGTCCAGGCCTGTGTGGGAGAAGAAGGAGCATTCACATGGGAAACTACAGGCACCAGGAGAACAGGATCTGAAGTTTGAGCTGAGATATAAAAGTCCCCTTCCGCTCAGGAGAAAGGACAAAACCCAGTCCCCAGGTCTTGATCATAGCTGATTCACAAATCTGAACAAATGCTATAGATCTGGCACCTTTTCCCATTATTGACATTCATGATATTTTAATAATTTTCATCTTTTTCAGACTTTGTTCTTAAAGAACAATACAAAAACTTACAAATATGATCACGAGTGTAAGAACTGGTTTGTTGTACTTTGTCACTGAATTTCTAATAGCTAATACAGTGCTGAGCTCTGACAAAATATTTATGATAAACAACTGACACTTTGGTACTTTTAAACTAATACCATAGGCTAGGAGCCAAGGGGCTTCTTTGTTGTTCATGTTTTCTATATAATGTATGTTATTTCTAAAATATTTTATTTAAATTTTATTTTAAAGTTTGTGACTATCAAACTAACATCTTCTATATGGACACACACAAAAAAAACTTTGGAAGGTTATTTGGATTTTTTTCTGTGAAAATTAATTGCCACCGTATCTTAAAAATAAACGTAAAAAAGTAAAACCCCTTCTGTACCTTTCTTAGTGGAAAATGAGTTGAGAGGATACCCCATTGTGGTTTGGGACATTAATCTTGCCATCTTCCCTCTCCTTATCCATTACAGAGGAATGTTTGTTACCTGTGGTGAAGGTCTCTTTGGCTGGGTTGCTGGACATGTCACCCCTGCGGGAGATGAGGGACACCTCGTACTCCGTGTCAGGCTTCAGATTCCCAATGGAGTACTGATTTTCGTCATGCGTGAGGTCGATGGTGGTGCGGTCACCAGGCACATCTTTGATGCCATAGGAGAGCTCAATGCCATCGATCTCAGCCAGGGGCTTGAACCAGGTGACGAGAGCTGTAGTGTCGGTGACATCTCTCACCTCCATCTGGCTGGGGGCATCCAAACCTGTCATAGGCAGAGGAAGAGGAGTTTCAGAGATCAAGGCCAGTACCAGGGCTGAGTGGGTAGTGGCTCTGCAGCCCTCCAGACCTGGGGTGGACATTTAGGTACACATGGACCACTTGATTTCATCTTACCTTCTGGAGCCTCAGGTTCCTGTGTGATGAGCTGTGAGTGGAGATTACGCTAGCTACCTCTAGGGTTTTGTTTTGTTTGGTTTGGTTTTCAGTTAATAAAGGGGATAAAGCTTGGGAAGTTTCTGGCACAAAGCCTGGCCGGTGGCAGTGACATGACCTAGTGCTCCTTCCTTGGTTGGTATTATCACCGTCATTATTACTCTTCTCATGAGTTGTGGAAACATGCTTAGGGGATATGTCCTTTCTTTTTTTGGTACCAAGGATTGAACTCAGGGGCACTCGACTACGGAGCCACATCCCCATCCCTATTTTGTGTTTTATGTAGAGACAGGGTCTCACTGAGTTGCTTAACGCCTCGCCTTTGCTGAGGCTGGCTTTGAACTCGTGATTCTCCTGTCCCGGCCCCCCTAAGTGCTGGGATTACAGGTGTGCACCACCGCGCCTGGCTGGGATATGTCCTTTGAACAAAAGTGATCTATTTCTTTAAGAAAACAAAACAAAACTGGGCAAATCTTTCCTGGATGGCAGATAACATTTAGTTAATATCATGGAGCAGAACCGTGTGGCAGTGAACTGTCATTATGGTATATGGAAAATTGTTTTTGAAGAAAAGAATTCTGGAAAGAATGACACCACTGCCTCAGTCCTGACTCTCTCTGTATTCTCCTCCTGGCTTCCTGCTGCCTCACCTCTCTTGTGTCCTGTGCTCTGACAGCACAGCTGCTTGGCCTAGCTGCATCACCTCCTGGCCTCTGTACATATTGTTCCTCTGTCCTCTCCCTAACGTGTCTCAGAGATGCACAATGGCCATAACATTGCAAAGTGACAGTGATGTTATCTGTCCTATGTTCTTAGAGCTGCTAGCAAGCACCCAGGCCATACACACTACCTTCCTTAGCCCTCCTTTTATTAGAGCTTGGGATGCAGTCAAGGACACTGATATCCCTCTCGATTTGGATTCCTTCCTCAGTGGAAACTAACATTGCTCTGTGCCAATCATGTTCCAAGTAGGGGACTTTGTAATGTGTGTCTGAATTTTCAGGCAGACCTCACAAGGAGGACACTGAAAACCCATTTTCTAAATGTTGGATCTGAGGTTTAAAGAAATGGGTTTTTCCAAAACATTGGTGAATGTGAAGATGAGATTTAAACTCAGGATGGACTGCATCCAAAGCCATGATCTTTGCCCTTTCTGTGACACTGCCTGTAGAAGATATTCACATGTCAAAAATAGCTATAATACAACCTCCATCTAAATGCCAGAGAGAAGGAACCAAATACATTTTGCACTGAAAGTTTAAGGTCCTTCAAATCTGGAAAAACTTCAGGTATATCAACAAAATGAACAGGTAAATATCTGTCCTTCAATGTTGATATTTACATCATTATGGAACTCCAGATGTTGGGTGTTTGTTCTTCAATAAGAAGAAAATAAAGCAGCTGATCCTCAAATTTCAATTAAAAAGAAAAGAGCAGGTGAAAAAAATACCTTTTGTACTTTCAGGGTGTTTTCTCTACAGTGAATAAGCACATTTGTTTGATCTTTTCTGTGCTATTCTGGTGACCTAATGATTTCTTCCTGTTGGTACCTGCCTCCTACCTACCGCAGAGAGATGCTGTCAGCATGTTGGTACACACTTGCTTATGAAAGAGATGATCCTAGGAATTGGCTCTGAGCTCAGCAAAATGTGCAAACATTTAAATGCAAGATGTTCTTTCTTGTCATTAGTCAACAGTTTAACTTTTCCAACAACCCCCTGCCAAGAAGAGTCAATTCCTGAGAGTTGGCACATATGCTATCTTGAAAGAAGTTAAGAGTTTTTCCTAAATGGCAATGGAAAATTATTTTCTTCTTTTTTGAAAATTTGCTTCCTGATAGAGCAATTCCAAATTCAGATTATTGTTATTTTTTCCCACCAAATGATCTAGTAGTGATCTAAATCCTATGTCACTCCAAGAAGTTCTGACAACATAAGGACCGAGTGAGATTTGGTTTTGCTTTGGTTTCAACATTGTGTACATAACAGAGGCTATTTAATGTTAATAGTAATGGGTTTAAAGTTCTAAAGTTGTGGCCATGATTATATTAACTATGTAGTATTAGTTCAAGTGATTTAGCTTCTCAAGCCTTAGTTTCTACTCTCTTGAAATAAACAGCATGAATATCTGCCCTGTTTCTGTCATGGGACTGGATGCTAGTATTAAATTAGATAATGCGGCAGATGGTTTGCCATAGCCTCAATTATTGATCATCCTGCTCCTTTGCAACATGATAGAGAAGATCCTCTCATTAAGAAATAGGTCTGTTTTCCTACTCCTTAAGTTGCATGGCTTTGAGATTTGCTCTGACACAAATGTTGTGGTGCCAGCCCCAGGTAAGCAACCCAAGGTTAAGCACACACGGAGCAGAAAGTCACCATCCTGGGCCAATCGGCTCCAGACCACACAGGTGCATGAGTGAGCCCAGTCCAGGCAAGCTCAGCTGAGCCTGATTCCTCAGCTGAGGGGTCACACACCTGCAGAAATGTGCCTTTGCTAATCAGCAGAACTAAGAGATACAGATGTCACATAGGAGGGTGCTCTATCAACCAGAAGGTTCCACAAGGAATAGTCAGCTGCTTTTGGGTCACAGGTGATACTCACGGGTGGTGGTAACTCTCTTCAGGCCAGGACCTCGGGTATTGTTTTTCACGATGTGCAGCGAGATCTCGTATTCTTGCCCAGGAGCTAGACCTGTTTGCCGGTATGAGGTCTCTGGTCTCCTTAGGCTTTTGGTGATTTCTTCCTCATCTTCTTTATTCTGAAAGATAAGAACTCCTTGATAAGGCTTAAAGGAGGTGCTGAGAGCTTCATATAAGTGAGTCATTCACTGTATTCATTCATTCCTCTTTTACTCTTCCCTCTATTCGCTAGGCACCCCTGTGCCTCAGATGCATAGGTCAAGTGCGGAGGATACAGAGATGATAGGGCCACAAGTTTATTTCTCTGGCTTGTCAATCTCCCTACTCACCTGTTGACATGTAAGTCAAAGGACAGAATGAGAGAGCCAAAGGGATTCTAATGCCACAAACAACCTCTCCTCTGACAGATTGAGAGGTCAGCATCCGAGAAGTTATGTGACTGTCCCATGGTAACACAGCAAGCTGGTAGCAGAGTCTGGGTTGAAACTGAGAAACGGGATTCCCTGCCACACTGGTACCTTTGGTGTGCGAGGGCTGCTCTGATCTGAGATATGTCCTGAGGTGCTGTGCACCTCCAGAAGAGGTGCCTGACCACCTTAATCAGGAGAGCCTGATTCTTCTTTTCTTTGGCTCTGAGTTGAGATTTTCAAGAAGGAACCTAGAGATGTCTAAACTTCTATTTGTCTAGACTTTTAGCCTTAACTGCTATACTTTTTGATTTATTCAATTCAGGGCAAAACCAACATCACTTAAAATATATAAGCAAACATACAAAGTGCTAGTTAGAGCCTTGTCTTCTACCCAAAGCTAAGGAAATCAAGAGATATAAAACTCTGCAGCATCCTTTAATTATATTCCAGAAATTTGAGCTCAAATAGACCTGTTCCCTTGTGTCTCTTACCATATTCCTGAAGATGATTTCCCATGTTTCGAAAGCAATATCTAGAGGGTCCCACTCCACTTCCACAGATGTCTCCTTGATGGACTTGAATTTTAGGCCCTCAGGTGCAGGCAGGTCTATAAGGAACAGCACAAGAATGGACATAAGGCTGGGCAGGTGTGTGGTGGGGCGCCTCACATCCCATGACGGCTCCCCGTCACCCTGGGGCTGATAACCACCGCTGGAGTCTGTTGAAAGTTTCTTTTAGGATGTGGTCTACTGTGAGGCAGTATGAAAATTAATATTGCGGGCTGGGATTGTAGCTCAGCGGTAGAGTGCTTGCCTTGCATGCGTGAGGCCCTGGGTTCGATCCTCAGCACCACATACAAAGCAATAAAACAAAGACATTGTGTCCATCTACAACTAAAAAATATTTAGAAAAAAAAAGAAAATTAATATTGCAGCTAATCATATGATGAAATATTTGCAACTTCACAGGGTTAAACCTAATAAAGTACAGGCTTTGGAATCAGATAGATTGGGTCAGAATCTCAGCTCCATCACTGCTAACCCTGTGACCTTGGGCAAGATGCACAAAATGCCCTGTGACTGTTTCCTTCCCTGGGAGAACGAGGCACATATGACTGTCCTTAGGAATCCTTGAGAACTGAGTGGGATATTCCATGCAGACTGCTGGCCTGCTTCCTGGCATGCAGCCCAAGTTCATTAAGTGGCAGCCAACGCCATTATTACTAAGCAAGACAAGGCCAAGTTCTAGCCACAGCTTGCTTTTCAGGTATGAAGGTAATTATGCTGATGCTAGACTCTTAAAGGTACAACTTGAACCCTAACATTCCCCCCGCCCCACCCCACACACAAAAGCAAAACAGTAAGCTCTATAGAAAGGTAGAGTAGCTAAGAACATAAGTTTGCCAGGACTGCCAGGGTTCAAAGCTCCTCTCTACCAAATGTCAGCTGTGGGATCTCGGATGAGATGTTTAACCACGCTTAACCACTCAGAGTCTCAGTTTCCTCATCTGTACGTGGGGTTAACAACAGCTCCTGTCTTGTAGGTTAGATGAGTGAGTACAAAGTCTGGTGCCTGATGAACACTTGATACGTGGTGCCTGCTGTGGAGGAAGGACCTGGGGAGAGCCTGCGGGGAGACTGGTAGGAAAGGGGTGACTACAGAAGATAATGGACTCAACTGGGCTCCAGGCTTACTTGGGGATAACTCTAAAAGGACAACAGAGGCTGAGGGGGCAAAGTGAGGGTAGTTCATGGGGAAGGTCCTGCACTGCGTGGGTCGAGGCCAGGGGTACCGCCCAGAAGGGCTCTGCTCACTCACAGGTGGCCACCCTGGCGCTGACGGGAATGCTCCTTTTGTTCTCCAGGATGGCGAACACGCGGATAAAGTACTCCACACCAGGCTCCAGCTCCCGGATGGTGGTGGATGTCTGGTCCCCAGGCACACGGAACTGCATCTCCAGGCCGTCAGCATGGGTGGGCGTGTACACAATGAGGTACTCTGTGACCCGCATCTCATTGTCCCAGGCCAGGTTGACGGTTTCTTCCGTCACTTCCGTCACAATGAGGTCTTTGGGAGGGGACACTGGTAGGAGTGAAAAAGGACATCTGGGGTGAGTAATGTACCTAAGAGATTTTTCTAGGTTTGCTTTCATGGACCACTGTCCATTCCACTGTCATCAACAGAGGCCTGAGGCTATCCCCTTGAAATCCAGCCTCCATCCTGTCTAAAGTGCAGAACCCATCAAGGACCCTCTACTGGGATCTATCTCTGAAATCCATTAGTCCACGGCTCTCAGGTTGAAGTTCTAGGTCAGTGGTGTAGTCTTTACTGCTCCTCATGACCTTGCCCTTCCTACTTTTCCACTTCCAGTAGGTCAGCTTCTGGTTGTGGGCCTGGGCAAGTGCCATCTGAGCTTGCTCAAGTGTGCTAACCCTATCAAGTCTGCAGCTCACATGTCTTCCCTGTTGGCCCGTATCCTTTCCAACCAGACTTCCAAACTTTGGCCATGTTAAACACAGAGCAATTTATTCCTAGCTGCCAGTAGCAGAAATTTTATTATAATAATTACAATACAGGTAAATGAGAGGTACAAAGATCTCATTAAACATGAGCATTATTATTCTTTGCTGTATGATTCCTCCAGTGTTTCCTGAGCAGTTACTATGTACCATGCACTGTGCTAACTGCTGAGAACAGGGCTCCATGAAGGAGCTCACAGACTTTGAGATTAAGCCAGTTTTTTTTTTTTTTAAAGACAATGTAAGAGACAGATCTACCTCATAGGTGATCAGCAGTGAATCTAGCTGAATGTACATTTAAAACCATTGTTCTATGTAATCTTACTGTTTGTTCAATGTTGTTAATTTATCACTTCATCTGAGTGAGAGGATTTTGTTTGCTATCAGCTGGAAGTCAGTGGAGAGTAGGAAAGGTCAATGCTTAGCAAAAGGAAGGCCATCTCTATCTACCTCACCTTGACAATGGATGTTCAACTCAGTATACATGAGTTATGAGTTAGGCAGACCCAAAAGCCAGCTCTGTGTGTATGTCATTCTGAGCTTTTGAGCTCTCAGCCAGGTAACCCTGTACCAAGGGAATGACCACAGTCCTTAAATTCATGTGTGTTTAATATAAATATGTTAATACCATATGAAAACAGAATCTGGATGTGTTAATACAAACAGTCCTTCAATGTATAGCAGGTACATCATGGCCATTATCACTTTTGCTGGCACACGGGTACTCACCCTCTGAGCAGTCTTCCCCAGCATAGCCTTCCATGCAAATGCAGTGCCCAGAGACACACTGTCCCCGTCCACTGCAATCATTGGGGCAGGAGCGCTGCCCACAGTCCGGGCCTGTGAAGCCCTGGTGACAGATGCACTGGCCTTCCACGCAGCGGCCTTGGCCGTGGCAGTCACTTGGACACCTTCTCTCCTTGCAGTCTTTACCTGCAAAGCCCTCGTGACATATGCACTGCCCGTTCACGCAGCGGCCCTGGCCGTGGCAGTCACTGGGGCAGGAGAGCTCGGCACAGTCGGGGCCCGTGAAGCCGTCCTCGCACAGGCACTTGCCGTCCACACAGCGGCCCCGGTTGCTGCAGTCCCGGGGGCAGCGGAGATCCCGGCAGTCTTCCCCTGTGTAACCGTCGTCACAGACGCACATGCCATTCACACAGCGGCCATGCTGGTGGCAGTCATTGGGACAGCTCATCTCACTGCAGTCGTAGCCCTTGAAGTCCTGCTCACACACGCACTTGCCCTGGACGCAGCGGCCCCGGCCGTGGCAGTCACTGGGGCACCGCTGCTGGCTGCAATCCTCTGCGGTGTAGCCCTCGTCACATACGCACTGGCCATTGACGCAGCGGCCGTGGCCGCTACAGCCATTGGGACATTTGAGTTCCCCGCAATCTGCGCCTGTGAATCCGTCGTCGCACTCGCACTGCCCATTGAGGCAGCGGCCGCGGTGGTGACAATCGGCGGGACACCGCTTCTCGCTGCAATCTGCGCCCGCGAAGCCTTCGTCGCACACGCACTGCCCCTCCTCGCACTGGCCGCGGCCCTGGCAGGCGTTGGGGCAGGTGAGTTGGCCGCAGTCCTCGCCCGTGAAGCCTTCCTCGCAGTAGCAGGTGCCATTGATGCAGCGACCCCTGTCGAAGCAGTCGTTGGGACAGACGAGCTCGCTGCAGTCGTCGCCGGTGAAGCCCTCGTCACACACGCACTCGTTCTCCACGCAGCGCCCGCGGCTGTGGCAGTTGTTGAGACACAGGGGTTCGTTGCAGTCCTCGCCCGCAAAGCCATCCTGGCACACGCACCGGCCGTCCACACACGTGCCGTGCTCCTCGCTGCAGGGCACCGGGCAGACCTCCTGGCTGCAGTCGGCCCCTGCGTAACCTTCGAAGCAGACGCAGATCCCGTTTACACACCTGCCCTGGTCATTGCAATCGCTGGGACAGGCCAGCTGGCTGCAGTCCTCACCAGTGAAGCCCTCGTCGCAGACGCAGTGTCCGTCGAGGCACTGGCCTCGAAGGTTACAGTTGCCAGGGCACTCAGGCTCAGAGCAGTTGGGGCCTTTCCATCCAGGTTCGCAGATGCAGCCACAGCCTTCAGTGCTGAAGTTGCCGTGGCCGCTACAGAAGGGCTGCGTGTCTAGGCGGCCTGCAATGAAGAGAACAGAGGCCCTCAGGGGTGCCCAAGCAGCAGTATCTGCTGGTACCCTCAAAATTCAGCCTGAAGATGGTTCAGGCTCCAGCTGGTTTGAAAACCAGCTGCTTAGTGTGTGAAATCAGACTGGACTCATCTCCAGTTACACAAGTAGGGATTCTCAATTTGCACAACCTGAAATTGTAGACTTGTAGGCAAGGGTAGTGCATGCATGTGTGTGTGTGTGTGTGTGTGTGTGTGTGTATTTCTGCCCCTGGGGAAAGGATCAGTAGTCTTCATCACATTTGCAAGGAGTCCCAAGACTCCAGAGAGTGTGAGTCACTGCTTTGTGCTGTTCATTTCCCTGGGCTGTGTTGCTCCTTCACTGGTGCTGAGTCAAGGTCAGGCATATAAGAGACCTGAGAAATTCTTGTTGGACTGAACTTCATAATGACTTTTTGACTCAATAACTGTGCCATGTTTGGGAAGGGATTTGGACTCTCTGGAGCTCAGTGTCCTTATAGGACCAGTGGGACTGAAGTCTTCTGGGGACACATGAGGGTCAGATGAGGACATTAAGAGCTCACTCCTGTGCTCATTGTAATTTTTTGTTTTCCTTTCCAGATCTATTTTGGGGTCAATTCAAGTTGGTATGTGGGCTTACGTGACAAAAACTTTCTAATTTTCCAAAACTAAAATGAGGCAGCTAAGGAGTGGCTTTCTAATTCTGTCAGGACACCTTTCAATTTGGCTCTGCCCACAGAATGCCTGTGCCTCTTTTTCCCCTCACTGTCCAGAAGGCTGCAGTGGTGGGAGGACCTGAGGGACACAGCTTCAGCACTAACACCTCTCCAGCCCTCTGCAATTAAATACTGGCTTGGTACAACTGGGAGGAGTCACTGGGCTGATCCCAAGTGAAGAAGCTGAACTCACTTTCCTAGTTTTTGCATCTAGATACAGTTGTATTATTATGTGTTAACTCCTTCTTGATAGTAGGAAGAAAGGATTTTTTTAAAAGGTTGGTTTAAGAAATGAGAATGTGAGGTGTGTTTTCCAGTACAGTGGCCACTGTCCATGTGTGGCTACCAATCACCAAAAATCGTGGCTCAGGTGAATTGAGATGTGCTTAAGCATAACATACACACCAGATTTCAAAGATTTAACATAAATGAATAAAATGTAAAATATCCATTATTAATTTTTATCTTGTTCCTGGGCTGAAAAATGGATGATATTTTGGTTACACTGAGATAAAAAAAAATATGATTGAAATTATTTTTACTCCTTTTTTTATTTTGTTTTATTTGACTACTGGGAAATTTAAGATTACAAGTGCTGATAGGTTATATTTTTATTGGCCAGAACTCCTTTGTAAACAATTATTTCAACCTACCCTTTGCATTAATCCTACTATGTACTCTCTCACCTGTATTTTGTCAGAAAATTGATATCATGGAAACTAAAGTAATTTATGCCCAATAAAACTTCTAAACATTCTACCTTGAGTACCTAGAGTATGTCCTACAGCTCTCCACAGGTAGTACTACCAACTGGTTACTCAGGGGTTAGGTCTACTCTTAAAATAACTATTGAAGAACTTTATGGTAGTTTTATTTCTGGGTGGCAGAAATGAGATTTTTTTACTTCTGATTTGTGGTTATCAAATCTTCTGTAGCCCTTTTGACTTTAGGGAATGAAAATGAAGACATAATTCCAAACCAGCAAAATTCCTTAAAATGGGATGCACATGAAGACAGGAGAGCATGGGCTCTGGAGATGCAAGCGTATTCAAAACCCCTGCCCCTCGTCACTCTGTGTTATCCTGTGGCATTTGGGTAACTTCTTTGAGCCTCAATTCTAAGAAGGAATTCTACAGAAGGAATGTTAAGCCTTATCTTAAAGGGGATGTTGAGAAGCTCAAACAAGACAATAAAGACAGTGCCTGGTGCCCTGAGGGGGCTTCTGTCATGCTAGTGACCACCATGACAGGA
Source organism: Geosciurus inauris (assembly GCA_004024805.1). Classification (NCBI taxonomy): domain Eukaryota; kingdom Metazoa; phylum Chordata; class Mammalia; order Rodentia; family Sciuridae; genus Geosciurus; species Geosciurus inauris. The sequence continues at coordinate 55,433 of PVHX01010665.1, read as the reverse complement.
ATGTTGTATTCAACTGGAATGTTTTTCCAGTTCCCACAGATTCAGTTCAACACAGGCAGCACTGGACCGTGGAGGTATACTCAGATGTGGAGCAGCATGCCTAAGACCTAACTCAGCTCCTTGCTGCAGGACCTTGAGATCCCATCGTCCTTCTGGGTCTTGGTTTACCTCTCTGTACTATACAGTGAAGGGGTTAGAGCAGTGTCTTCTGAAAAGTGTGCCCTTTGGGGTAGGAGTTTCATGTTCATAGGTTTTTGGGTAAAGAATGAATAGCCAAATAAGTTCACAGCCAAATAAGTTTTAGGAACATATAGTTAGAGTGAAATAGGGTTTTAAAGAGCAGAGTTCTTAGCAGCCTGACAATTCCTGTGAGAAACATTTGCCACCATGACTCCTCCAAGAGCAGGAGAGATGGCTACATTCTCCACACATTTTTGACCTTAGAATCTTTTTAATGAACACCGTGACAGACTAGTTTCCCAGGGAACTCACTTTGGAAACAAGAGATGGGTCTTGCTATGCTCATCATTTTTCTCACCCTACAGGCCTGGGGACGCATACCTTCAGCAGATTGGAGACAGCAGCCGGTTCCCATGGTGCATTGCTCTCGCAGGGAGGACACCAGGACCTCCAGTTCCTCCAGCCGGCTCAGGAGCTCCTTCACATCAGGGGCGGCCGCACAGCCACAGGCGCGGCGGGGGATGTTGATGCGGTGCGTGAAGATGATTTGGTTTTCCCCATCCACGGTGTGCTCTTGGAAGCTCCCACTGGGCTCTGATGGTGGGGCCAGGTCTTTTTCCCCACTGGTTGATTCCAGATCCACAGAACACTGTGACCCCACGGGCAGCTTGATGTTGTAGACATGGTTAAATACCACCGGCTGGTTCTCCTCTGGCAGGGAGATGTTCATTGCACTCTCTCTCTTGTGCCGGATGACTTTCTTGAGGACTCCACCTTCCGAAGGGAGAGCAAGCAAAGCTAGGAAGATGCCTGGCAACAATCCAGTCATGACCCCCATGGTGGAGGTGGGCTTGGCTGGTTGCTGAGGCCCTAAGATGTCTTCGTCTCAGTAGAATTGGGGATTTAGGGATGCAGAGTAGAATCCAAAATGGTTGTCCCTGATCTTCGGGAAAGAATGATCTTCTACAAGTAAACAAAGGAAACGATAAACTTATTAGTGTCTAGCTGATTCTACTGAGTATCTACAATTTTGAGTGAATTTTGGTTTTATATCTCCCATGCTTGAAGCTTCCTGATGTTTGTATCTCATCTAGCTCTGGGCCTGTGGGCAAGTTATATAACTTTTTCCCACCTTATCTCATTTGATGTACAGTGAAGACCATAATGGATAGTGCAGAGCTAAAAAGGATACAAGTGAGTATTAAGTTGAAATCACTTATGTAGTCATTAATTCCTTCAGTATTTACTGGCCAAACCATCTGAGGGAATTCTTACAGGGATGCAAAGGCCACAGTCCCAGGAGATGTTACTGATCCTCCAAACAGAGTTTAACACTAGCCACTCATTCTCTTTTGCCACAGGAGGCGGAGGGCAAGGTGAAGGACACCAGAGGGTAAACTGAGTTTTTTTAATCCAGCTGAGCTGCTTTCTAGTTATGTGGCTGGTGGGATAGTATTCTCTCTCTCTGATACTCAGTTTCCTTTCTCCTTGGTTCATATCTAAAGTCCTCCAAAGTCTAGTATTTAGAAGAGCCTGAGAAAGTATTCCTGAACCTGTTATTTAAACTGAGATTCATAGCACCAGATGGCTCAGAAAGGGTGTCCATGAGCCTCTGGCGTCTTCTCCAGTCCACCAGTACATACAGAACCCCTTCTGAGTTTCCACAGCATCAGAGTTCTGTGGGTGGTAGAAATAAATATCAGACCCAGTGTCTACTCTCAGCAGACTTCACAATAGGACTAAGAAGAAAATGGAATCATCACTATCTAGGGAACAAAGAAAGAAAGGATACAATGGATTTATTTTGTGAGTGTCCAATCTTAATTACTTACAGTGTTTGAGAAATTGAGGATTTTTCAAAAGTACTGCAAGGTATGGCTTCTTGGAAAGGATGGAATTTAAGCTGAGTCTTATGTCATGAGAGGGATAAACATGAAAACAATCTGGAGGAGACTTTGCTACTGGGAAGAGTTGTGACTTTGCTAAGTTTTCTTATTCATCTGCCATGTGGCTATTCACCTGTATGGGCAATCAGCAGAGGAAAGGGGAGATGTCAAAGGCAATTGAGAAATTGTGTGAAAATAGGAAGACGTGGCTAAATTGGGTAGTTTTAATACAGACCAGTGCTTTAGATGCACATGAGAGTGAGCTATGTGCACCATAAATTCACTCATGGCCCTCTTTAATCAGGAAGTACACCTAAGTCAAGAAGATTATTGAAGAACTTCATTTGCTTTTCTTTTCTTTTTTTACAATGTTGGAATTGAAACCCAAAGCCTTGTGTGTGCTAGGCAAGTGCTCTACCACTGAGCTACAATTCCAGTCCTAGCTATTTGGTTTTTAAGTAATTTAAAAAACTGACATTTTCTTATACCCATGCTATTATTACACTTTCACATTCTAAATTAGCTGTTGATGTCAATAAACTATGATATTGGGGTCACTAATCCTCTAAGAAGTTTTCTACTTTTTTCCCCAGAAAGATCTTATCACAGTGATAGAATGTATCAATTTGATCTCAAAGGATCATCTCCTTCCTACCACAGAAAGTCTTTGCAATGCCCTTAGAAGGACTGCAGAAGGACACTGAATCCTGAGCAGCATTTCTAGAGAATGGGGCAGGGTTCTGAAGACCTCAAAAGCACTGCTGGGCGGGCTGGGGCTGTAGCTCAGTGGCAGAGCACTAGCTTTGCATGTATGAGGCACTGGGTTCAATCCTCAGTACCACATAAAAATAAATAAAGACATTGTGTGCATCTACAACAAAAAGAACATTTAAAAAAAAAAAAAAAAGCACTGCTGGGCATTTAACCAAGAGCAACCTACTCGCACCCCCACCACATCCTAATTTTCTTCATATTGATATTTTACCTTTAATTCAAGTAGTGCTACTTAGGGCATATGTCTACTCCATGGTTAGGAACAAAAGCACTTCTGGGCATGCTTTCTTAAACAAGTTGCCTAAATAACTAGCTGTGGGTCAGTGATGTAGGGAAGGTCAGTGGAATCCTGAATAGGACAGCATGGTACCCTCCTCTTTCAAATGACTATGTCCCTCTTACTAGTTTTCTGGATGAATATTGCTTGACTGCATGATCTGTTGCGTCGCCCACTTTGGCTCCCTTTGCCTTCACCAGTTCTTTAGCTCCCACCCTTTTCTCAGGGATTCTTAGCTCTTCCTTTTTTTTTTTCTCCTTGAAGGAAGGGCTATGGGCTTTACCTGAAATGCTTTTGATTTTGCTCAACACCTTGTCTGTTTTGTTAAATGACTTAGATTTCCATCTAAAACACCCCTTGGGTTGTGGGTCGAGATTCCAAGGCAATGAGTTAAGGAAATTATGACCAGAGAAGGGTAGGGTGAAGATTTCTACTGTGTATGTGTGACTGCACTGAAGTTGTCTCGGGAGAAGGGCATGGTATTCTTTCTTTGATACTGGGGATCAAACCCAGAGGCGTTTCACCACTGAGCCACATCCCCAGCCCTTTAAATTTTTTATTTTGAGACAAGGTCTCACCAAATTGCTCAGGGGTCTTGCTCAGTAGCTGAGGCTGGCCTCAAACTTGTGATCCTCATGGCTCAGTCTCCTGAGTTCCTGGCATTACAGGCATGTGGCACAGAACATGTTATTCTTAAGTGTTGTGTGTCTCCCATTGGCTCATGGTGGCCTGAGGGCAGTTTTGTGATTTGGGAAAGACCTGTACCATCTTCAATGTTGTGGAAAATGCTTAAGCTTTAGAATCAGACACACTTGGGCCTGTGGTTTTGTCAAGCTATTTATCTTCTCTAAAGGTGGGGTCAAACCCATTCTGGAAGCCAGGTGTGGTGGCACATGCCTGTAATCCCAGCACTTTGGGAGGCTGAGACAGGAGAATGGGGAGTTCAGAGCCAGCTTCAGCAATGGTGAGGTGCTAAGCAACTCAGAGAGACCTTGTCTCTACATAAAACACACAATAGAGCTGGGGATGTGGCTCAGTGGTCAAGTGCCCCTGAGTTAAATCCCTAGTACCAAAAAAAAAAAAAAATTCCAGAAGGAATTAAGAATTAGGGATCTGTGGATAGAGCACTCAGCATGGTTGGTTGGTGTCAGGCTCAAAGTAGGCACCCACTAAATAGTAGCTGCTCTTTTGTTACCCTCCTGGGAACAAAACCTAGCACAAGTCCACACCAATAATGCTTCTTTTGCTTACGCTGGAGCTTGACCTCCTAATTGAATTCAGTCCTAAACTCAGCAGCAGCTTGGCTCTAGATCAGAGAAGCTGCAGAAATCACTGATGAGTGAGGCGGTAAACCTTGTGAAGATCAATTTACTACAACTAAAAATATTTATTCCAGAGAGGGAAAAATCTAGGCACAAATAATGACCTTTAAGAATGTAAAACATTCTCATGTAGACAACTGGCTGGTTTATGACTCTTTTGAAGATAGACCTGGGGAAAATTACTTAAGACTGTAGCTTGGAAGATTTAAGTCAGACATGAAGCGATCAAGTTCTGATAGTAAGGCTTTTGTAGCTTCAGAATGAGCAAATTTTCTACAGAGGCTCCTTAAAAGGCACACTAGATTCTTATCTTTACAGCAAATGATTGGTAATGAAAGGCCTGGGAAACATCTTGTAGGGGCAAGAACTACAGACCTGTGCTTGTTTACCTTGTAGCTGGGAAAACCAAGACCAAGTGGGGGACAGGGTCACTATGTACAAATCCGAGGATCGCAGGAGCTGGTTTGTCTCTGTGGCTGCAAAGGACAGAACAAGTTTGAATGTGTGTCTGTCTAGGGGGTTGGTTACAAGAAATCAAACTTCTGCACACTGGGAGAAAGATTCTCTGGTTGAGCTGTTTAGTAGCTAACCTTTTGGAAGTAGCATGGAATAAACTAATGGTTATTTTTAGGCACAGGCCTCCCCACAGGACAAAGATCCTTGCTAGAAGAAGGAATCAACAAGCTTTGAAATTTTCCTTGGTCGCAGCTGGAGAATAAACAACAAACAATTTCATTCTTAGATAAAGGTAAAACTTCTAAAGGGCTAGAGTCATATTTCAGAATCAGTTCCTTATGACTTCATTTTTCATAGCTCGTGGAACATATTTATCTGATTGACTTAGGTATGTAAATGAAATATCCTAGGTTTGGAGGGACACGCACGATTCCTGTTGTTTAAAAAATTCAGGTGACTTTGTTTGCATATCATTTTGGCAGCACACGAGGCAGCTTACACCAACTTTTTCTTCTGGCTTACAGACCAGAGAATTTTATTGTGCCCATTCAAGCACAGAGTTGCTTACACGGGTGTTCTGAAATGTTCTAGAAATTCCTCACCCCTTGTCCTTCCCAACATTCATAAATTCCTTCTTGGAATGTGTCAGGGAGAGAGGGGAGCCAGCAAATAGCTTTAAGTTGGATTTTTTCCCCCCTGAAGACATCTGATCCCCACAGTTGAATGTGTTCAGTACAATCTGAGTCATAAACTAATTGAGAAATCTCTAAATGACAAACCAAAGACCTTCCAAGCCCCAGGTGTTTAAATTCCTGCATTGGGAAGCAGTTATCCATTTAGGTAGCATGATGCAGGGTTTACCAGGTCTAGATTCTAAGGAAGTTGGAGCTGGCTTGTCTCTGTGGCCCCAAAGGCCACAAGATGCACTGTGGAGCCAGCTGTCAGCCAGAGTCCTGAGAATTCATTTTAAAAATGATTTATTCCTGTATTCAACAGAGATGGGTTGAATGAATGGAATAACAGGCTATGGAATGGCCCAGGACTGGTGGGGTGTTTTAGAAATTAATGATGAGCACGTCTTGGTCTCCAGGAGTTCACAGTCCAGTCAAGGAGGCAGACATGTCAACTGATCCTTCCTGGAAAAAGTGATAAGTGCCACAACTGACAAAGACCCAAAAAGAGTGTGTGATGCTTGAGAATATCTACTCTAGAATCAGCTGAATACTGGCGGATCTTGTCTCTGGCACTTGGTATTAGTTTGCACCACATGGAGTTGCCACTGTTTTAGGTCAAAAGTGTCTGGGTAGGGGCTGGGGCTATGGCTCAGCGGTTGAGCGCTTGCCTCGCATACGTGAGGCACTGGGTTCGATCCTCAGCACCACATAAAATAAATAAAGATATTGTGTTCATCTACAACTAAAACAAAAATATTAAAAAAAAAAAAGTGTCTGGGTAGTGGCAACTCCCTATGAGTCCAGCTAGTAAATATGACCTTGAGTTTGTAACATTGCCTCCCTAAGCCTGTTTCTTATCTATAAAATGGCAACACGGATACCAATTCCACAATAAAGTTCTTTCAACTGCAATGGAGGAGAAACTTGAATAACTGAGATACTGGGTGCACAACACTTGGTAGCCAACACTTCGAAAAAAGGCAGTTTCAGCATACTACAGTGATGTAGCCACTTCAGCGTTTATAGCAGCACAATTCACAATAGCCAAACTATGGAACCAACCTAGATGCCCTTCAATAGATGAATGGATAAAGAAACCGTGGTATAAATACACAATGGAATATTACTCAGCAATAAAAGAGAATAAAATTATGGCATTTGCAGGTAAATGTGTGGAATTAGAGAATATCATGCTAAGCAAAGTAAGCCAATCCCAAAAAACCAAAGGCTGAATGTTTTCTCTGATAAGTGGATGCTAATCCATAAGGAGAGGGCATGGGATGAGTAGAGGAACTTTGGATTGGCCAAAGGGGAGGAGAGGGAGAGGAGGGAACATGGAGATAGGAAAGACAGTGGAATGAGATGATCATCATTACCCTAGGTACATATATGATTGCACAAATGGTGTGACCCTACTTTGTGTACAACCAGTGATGTGAAAAATTGAGCTCCATTTGTGTCCAATGAATCCAAAAGCATTCTGCTGTTATAACTGATTAAAACTAACTAATTAATTAATTGTATTTTAAAAAGAAGGTAGTTTTGGTAACTACTGTGCATGATTGCTGTCTCTTTTTGGAGAATGCAGTTAGTGGAAACTGGTCTCTGACAGGTGAGAGATTCATACGAGAATTTGCGGAAAGCCCCTTCTTCCCTTTAAAAAGACCAGCTGTTTTTTTTTCCACCTCCAGGAAATCCCACTGTTGCTTTTGTCCATGGGAGGAGTCATTCTGTTTCAGTTAGTGAAGTAGCAGAGATGCTCTGAAATCCTTGGGAGGGTGAGGAGGAGAGGGCCACAGCCCTGGTTTTCCTCCTAATCTGTCTGGTCTCAGTCAGTAGCAGAGTAAGCAAGTGTATGAGCCTGGGTGGGTCTCTTTTCTTTTCTGGGAGGTCAGTACTCTGGCCAAGGCCTCTGAGGGGCAGTGCTTCTACTGGGATGTTTCTCCATGTTTCCAAGCCCGGAATTTCTCCAGAACAGATTGCCTGTGGTTCAGTCTTTTAGGACTGTGTGCCTAACGGGAAACATTTGGCCCCACTTCTCAGCACTTTCCATACCCAGACAGAAGTCAGATGATAGAATCAAAATCACACTTCAGAAGGGCTTGGAAGCAACTGGAGAAGATCACTGTGCCCAGGGGTAGCAAATCAGTGGCACCTGCATGTATTATTCTGATCCACATGACAGATACCACTAATCAAAAGGGACACACTTCTGGAAAGGTCCACTTGAGAATTATTCTGAACTTCTCACTCCAGGCAGCCACATCAAATCAGGTAGGGGTAGTATTTGACATGAAACTTGTTTGCCATTGTGTCTACTTATTTAGGAGAATAAGAACTGAAATACCCAAAGAGGGTCACCCAGAAAATTAGGGAGAAAGCAGATATTAAAATCCAGAGGTCCTGCCTCTGCCTCTTGATCAAGGTATTTGATTGCGATTTTATCTTTTTCTCATACCCCTGGGAGGCCTTTAAACACAGGGGCATATCACAACACAGAGACTATAGCTAGGCAGAGAAGGTACTAGGGAATGAATTGAAGCAAATTTTGTCACAAATATATCTGAATATGTCACAAAAACTCCACTAGTACATATAATTATAATGCACTAATAGAAACATTGAAAATACGCTAAGACAGTGGGTTTTCAGTGATTTTACCACACACACACACACACACACACACACACACATATGAGGTGATGCATGTGTTAATCATTTGAATCTAGTAACCATTTTACAATATATTATGAATATCAAATAACTATGTTACTTGCTCTTATTCATCAATTATCCCTCAGTAAACCTGGGGAAATATTAAAAAAATGCATATAAAAGGTTTCCATTAATTCTTAGCCTGAAGTCATTTCAGTGGTCTCCAGAAAGAAGTATCAGTGGTGGGAACCTGGAAAGCATCTGTGCTAAGAAAGTTCTGGACTTCTTGGCCCTGTATGGTTTTTCACTTAGACATCCCTCCCTCCATCCATCCACCTTTCCATCCATTCACCCATGCATCCCATCTTTCCAGTACATATTTATTAAAAGCCTGCCATGTGCCAGGCTCTGAGTTACCAGCACAACAATGGAGAAGATAAATGTGTCCTCTATAACAAAGCTTACAGTTTCCTCTTGCAGTCACAAAATGCAATTGCTGAGAACATTTCTTGGTTCAAACCTACACAGACCAGGTTCTTACATTGGTAGAATTATAGAATGAACAAATGCTCTCATTTCCCTGATGACACTAGTGTAATTAGTTCTGTGATCCCCTTAAGGCAGGCTGTATCAAGGAATACATCATAGCCGCAACCCTATAACTGGCTCATTTTATTCCTTCAGGTGTTCATGAGCACACTCTATGTGCCACGCTAGGTGTAGAGGGGGCAGGAGTTACCAAGACAGGCTTTCCTCCTTCCCATGAGATCTGGTTAATTCCCCAGGGACTCCTGAGAGCCCAGAGCTGTTACTTGGAGACAAGCTTTCTGTATGACCAAAGTCAGCTCCACTGGCAGGAGGTGGACTGACCAAACCTGTGACCCAATCAGTTTCAGGAAACTGCTTGGCTTATTCATCAGTAACCTCTCCAATCTTCATTACATTTAGGTCTCTCTCCTGAATTTTGGTCTTGACTATGTGTCTTAAGTTCTTGGAGATTTTGGTTTCCATGGGACCATGTAGTGGAAAGGGCAACCAGATGAAGAACAGGAAGAGGAACTCTGAGCCAGTTCTGCCAGCCACTCATTGTGTGACTTTAGGCAAGGGACCCCTGCTCTTCAGGCCTCAGGTTCTCCGGTAGAATAAGCAATTATGTGTGGCCCAATTCTATATCATCTTTGGTCCTAGTGACCTACAGCTTATTGTTCATTTGGCAATATTTCTATCAAACTTAATTTGGGGTGTCACTTCAGACCTAAGCCAAATGACCAATATTAAGTACAAAAGTCCCCAAATATTGAGTGTGTCTTTCTTAAGTTGTTTGGCTCAAGCCTTGGTAGAACCTTGGGGCTCTCTCCCTCCTACTCTTTGAACAGAAGTTTCATTACCAACCAAATTAAATTCACAAATCTTAATCCATAAAATATTTCCATCTAGACACAATAATGAGATTCATATTTGTGGTTTAGTATACCTAAGAAAAGCTCAGATGAAATATGACTAGATCCATTGATACATTCAGACCACAAACGGCCCTGGTAAGGTCTGGTTTTAATTTTTGAAGTAAAACTTCTGCAGAGCACTCACTTTCTCTTTTCTGTTTCTTGCCTGGACAGAAAAGAAAATAAAAAGTAGATCTGATCAAGTGGCAACTATATAGTTTCCTGTAAAATTCTGGAAAATTGTTTCAAAAATAGATTTGAGTTCATTTCCCAATGGAATGATGACCTCTTCCATTTTGTCCTTCATCCAGCATTTTAAAGAAGTCTAGTTGGCGTTTTCACACATCTTGGAAAGCAGGTTCTCAAGTGCTTGAGCCAAGGTTAAGAAATTAAAGAGATTTATCTGGGAAGGACAGGTTATAGACACAGCTCAACATAGGAGCAGGGGAGGGTGAATGCATGTGCCAAATATTTGGCATAGCAGGACTAGAAACATTTGGAAATCTTTTCCTACCCAATACACAGATACTCAAGTGAATGGAATTCTGCTTGACTGAGGTGTGCCTCGGGGGAAGCCAGACTAAACCTCGGACAATTACAAAAGCCTGCGGGAATCAAATTCAGTAAAGTTTGATATACTTTGATAGAAGTGGAGCCTTCTTGGTAGAATGGATAACTCCTGAAATGAAAATAGGCCTCTAAGACTGTTAGCAGGAACGTGGACTCTGGGGGAAAGCTAAGCCTTCTCCTGGAATTAATTTATGTGATTCCAAATATACTTTTATTGTCTACTTTCTCTTTCTCAAAATGGGATCATTTCAATGCTACGATAATAACTAACAGTGACTAAGCCCATCTGTGTTTTATGTGTCTTATATGGATTATCTCATTGATTCCTCTCCAGGATCTCTGAGGTCTTTAGCTTAAAGATGAGGAAACCGAGGCTCAGAGCGCTCCAGGTCACACAGCTAGAAAGGGGGAGCAGGGATTTAATTCAGTGGACTGACTCATGGGCTAGAGACTGCATTCTTAACCATCAGTTTTACTGTGGCATTTTAATAATGTCAAAGACCGGTTTGCATGACTGAGTTCAAAGAACTAACTTCAAAAGGACTAGTGTTGGGGTCTGAATAACTACTAGCAATGGAAATCTTTATGATTTACAGACGGTGCAGGAGAAACTGCGCAAAGGCCTGGAAAAGAGAGATACGTCTAATCCTTGACTTGAGCTTAATTTAGCTGTGTAATTCTAAGCAGCATTTTCTAAAGTGTAATCTACAATATGTTGAAAGGTATTAATGCAGAGGAAAAAGGATTTCCAATTAAATGTGTGGAAAATGCTATTTTAAAACCAAATGTTATTTTAAGCCAAACAAATTACCCAGCTTTGTTTTTTTCAGGATTTTCCAAGGTCTTTTATGTGTCCCTGTTCATGGAAATCTCTAAGAAGAGGACAGTTTACATAGAGTGTTTCTCAAACTCATTCAATTATTTTGTGTCTGAAGTACATCACAGATTAGGTTTAGCACATAATGGGACATGCTAGGATAGAACAAATCCCAGACCCTTTCTTCCTTCATCTCCCAGTGGATGAGACAGAAATCATGATGATATACCTAAGTCTGACCCATCTTTGATTGTATGTGAAGCCCTAGGCTGGACAATCTCAAAAATTTTAAACCAAGAGTGAGGAAAATAAACTAGCATGTATTCTGTGCCTGGCACTACACAGAGGCCATTTGATCATAATGCTAGCTCCGTGCCTCTGGGAATGTTGCTTGTACTTTCCTGGTACAAGAACTGCAGGCTGGAGAAGGTTAAATAAGTTGCCCAGCCAGTAATCCTTCGGAGCAGAATTAAGAGCCCAGTTTCATAATTCCAAAACCCGAACTCTTCCTGCTACACCAAGCTGTCTTTTGAAGCAAGAGTGAGAGTCACTGATTTAAATAATTAATATTTATATAATAACTATCAGAGGGAAACTCAATCATTAATGTAAATAGAGTTGATGGGACAGTGTGGGAGGGTGGGACTGGGAAGCTGGGGTGCACGTAACAATTTTATGTACAGTTTTAAACTGGAGAGAAAGGCACAAAATCAAGTGCACTAAAGTATCTGTCTTGGGTAAATTTTGAAAGCCCCCAGAGAACAGCTGCTCTCCTTCAGTCTGGCTTAGTGAGGTTAATAACTCAGAGGAAGGGGAAGTCAGCAGCAGCAGAGAACTTACAAAACCTGTTCCTTCTGGAAAATCAGATCTCACACTATACCTGAAAAGTATACGGCCTCTAAGATATCAGTCAAGTCTGAGAGTATTTCAGAAAACCTGAAAATTATCACTTTCATTTCTGAAAGTGAGGATTTATATGTTCAAATAAGAAGTAAGGAAAAGGGAGATGGTTCCTTCTAAGAATGTTAGCTAGAGAGAGATAAAAATCAAAGATGGACAAATTGAGAATGAGTCAAATGACTCAACTCTCCTGTCATTCTTCCTGTAGGTGCAGAGTGTGGCATGTTGCTGGAGAGAGCATTCACTAGATGAATCTTTGCTTCTGCTTCAGTCTCTTTATACACCTTGCTTGGTTATGGTGACTGGAAATTATGTATAAAATTTATTACTCTGCTAACCAGTAGTGGTCAGTAAACATTTTCTTGAAGGACCAGAAAGTAAATATGCTATGCTTTGCAATCAGATGATCTATTCTACTCTCTTATTATAGAGAAAGTAACTAAGGATAATATGCAAATGAATGACCATGGCTATGTTCCAATAAAACTTTATTTACAAAAATAGACTACCTCCTCATAGTTTGCTGACACCCTGTAGTTACTCAATAAATACTAGTTAGTATTCTAAAACCAGATACAGATAGAACTGAATAAGAAAGAAACAAACATGGTATTGAATGCCTATTATACAACTATACCTGTTTTGTGCCATAACTTACACTAAATGCTAATTATTCATGCTATCATTTATCTTGTCATTTGTCATGACAACCTGGTGAGATAGCTATTGCTATCCCTGTTGGGAAATTAAAATGCATCTCAGGGAGGTTTAGCAACTGGCTTAAGAGGCAGGCCCCAGACGGGTGCGGTAATCCCAACACTTTGGGAGGCTGAGACAGGAGGATTGCAAATTCAAAGCCAGCCTCAGCAACAGCGAGGTGCTAAGCAACTCAGTGAGATCCTGTCTCTAATTAAAACACAAAATAGGGCGGGGATGTGGCTCAGTGGTCAAGTGTCTCGAGTTCATTCCTCAGTAAGCCCCCCCCCCCAAAAAAAAGAGGCAGGACCAGCTTTGGGACACTGATATGTGGCTCTTGAATGTATGCTTTCAACTACACAGAGCTGATCCCTCAAGCAACTTCCTTCAGTTTGTGTAAAGTAAAAATTTTAAATTTGCACTGCTTAATAAACAGAAAGATCAGAGTCCAACAGGTTAAACTTCACCTTTCAATTCCTAGATCTCCTGCAGCAATATGGAGGCTGTCATTTGACCTCAGTCTTTCTCCCAGAGCTTCTGGCTGGATCTTGTTTTATACACTTCCTCTCTGGAGAACATATAAGCCAAGGTGTACTGTTGGCAAATGCTTGTTAGCTTCTGGGCAGATGCTGGCAAGTTTCCTTTGGCCCAGAAGGAGTTCTAGAATCTGCCCAAGCCTGGCTGTGCTCACCGATTATCTTAGCCAAAAGGAGTTGCTAATTAGGATGATACCCTGTGAGTCTCTACCTTTAGAGTTTGGTTTTTCTGCCTTGGGCATGCCTGTTTGGGCCCAAGTGGTTTGGCTGTTTACTGTAGATTTAGATGAGTGAGAACAGGTTTACAGATTCTTTAAAACCCATGATGCTGGGCTTCAGGGTAGGGTTGCCCAGGCTATGTTTCAAGATATTTGCAAGCAGGTATCTGAGGGTATCTGTGGTCAGGTAGGTGTCCTGAGGGTATCTGTGGTCAGAGAGGTGTCCTGTGGATATCTGTGGTCAAATCAGTGTAGGGATACTGGGTTCACCAATGTCGAACAGAGCAACTGCTGCAGGATTTCTCAGCTCATGCATGCTACTGCCTCAAGACATCTGTTGTCTTCCAGTCACATGCAAAATAAAACCCAAACTCCTAGTCACTGCCTCCAGAGCTCATTCCCCATTTCATTCAGAGGTTTGCTCTGAGTATACTTCCATTTCCCACTGTATTTGAAAGAGCACCCCTCTGACACTCCACCAAACATTCTCTGTAAAACCTTACCTTGTTTTACATTTCTTCTTAGCAAATATCACCTCTTGAAATGGACTGTAAGTTTGATTCCTTTATCTTGTCTGTCTTCCCCCATATGATGGTCTGAATATTTGTGTACCTCCAAAAATTCAAATGCTGAAACCTAATTACCAATGTGGCAATATTAGCTGGTGGGGACTTGGGAAAGTCATTAGGTCATAAGGATAAGGACTTTGTGAATGGGATTAATTAGTGTCCTTAAAAAAGGAGTCCCAGGGAGTTTTCTTGTCCCTTTTGCCATGTGAAGACACAGCTGGAAGGTGCCATCTATGAACCAGAAAGTGGCCTCCCCCAGGCACTTCATCTGTAGACATCACAGCCTCCCAAACTGGGAGCAATGGATTCCTGCTGTTTTTAAGCCACCCAGTTTGTGTATTTGTTGTAGAAGCCCACGTGGACCGGGGCATGCCATCTAATATTAGCTCTGTGGAAAAAGGACCTTTCCTGTCTTGTTTTGTAGTGTAACGTCAGCCCTTGGAACTACATATTGAAGGGCCATATGAGCTGTGAGTTTCCAAGATCACAACGGTGTCAAGTATTCTCCCAAGTCTTTGGCCTCAGAACACTCTTTAAGGTCACCTCATGAGAATGCTGTCTCATAGGACACACTTTTGAGACTGCTTCTCTAGTGGGATCTCATTACCAAGAACAATTTCAGTGATGAGTAGCCACAGAAATGATGGCAATCAATCTTCTACATTGAGGAACAGTTTCTGTGCTAAACAATGTACTTGTACGTGTTGCTCAACCATCACAATGACCTTGTGAAATAGATGCTATTATTTGGCCTTTTATTTGACTGAGGAAAATGAAGCATGGAGAAGTTAACTAACCTGGCCAAGATCACTTAGCAAACAAATGTCTTTTGACCCCGGAGCTCTCTGGTGCCAAATTCATACTCTTAACTATTATTCGCTCCTCCTCATCGGCTGTGCATTTCTGTGTCCAAAGGTAGCGTGCTTTCTGTCCCCAGTCCCCACCTATTCCCTGAGCCCATTCATTCCTCCCACTAGCTGTTGATTGATCCTTGTTATAGCCTCAGCTTCTCAGCCACCTCTAGTGACTCAGCCTCAAATTCCCAGACAGGCCTCCTCTGTCCTTGGTACTGGTTTTTCCAAACCCCAAGCAATGCATACTTTCATCCTGGGAGCCACCTCTGAAAGTGAGGGCATTCCTTGAAGTCTCTGTTCTGAGACCGTTTCCTGTCCCAGGGCTGGGTTGGCTTTCTTCTGCATAGTTGCAAGCCCAGAGGGTGAAGCATGAAAACAACTTCAAGCTCTGGGCTTTCTGAATAAACCCTTGTGAGAAAGGGGGTGGCCATGTTTGGGACACAGTGACAGGCTCCTGCTGGTTGTTGAAGATTAATTTTATATTCTAGTTGTGTTCAGTTTCAAATAAACCATAAGAAATTCTTTGAAAAACTACATCATTTGGAAGGGTTAACCTATGAGGGGACAGGCATTTCCAGGATGATCATGAGGATGATATGGAAAATCATGGGGTGAATGGGATGACAGGAGAGGGGCATCTAACATACCTGGAGGAGGTGGTACCTGAACTGAAGGTTGAAAGGAGAATATGAGTAGGTGAAAAATATAGAGAAGGGCATTCTTGGCAAGAAGAAATGGTATTTGCAAGGATATAAAAAGTATAAAACAGTTGGTGTGGGAAACTGAACAATGGAGTCTATGTTATTTATGGTTTAGATAATAGGTGTCCCCCAAAAGCTCACATGTGAGACAGTGCAAGAAGGTTTAGAGGAGAAATGATTGGGTTGTGAAAGCCTCAACCCAATCAGTGAATTAATCCCCTCATGGGATTAACTGAATGATAGCTGGGGGTAGATGGGGTGTGGCTGCAGGAGGTGAGTCCCTGGGGGCGTGTTTTGGGGTATATATTGTCCATCTGGTAAGTAGTCTCTCATTTTCTCTCTCTCTCTCCCTCTCCCTCTCTCTCTCTCTCTCTCTCTCTCTCTCCTGCTGGATCATCAGATCATCAGTGAGCTGCTTCTTCTCATCTGCCATGATGTTCAGCCTCACTTCGAGCCCTGAGGAATGGAGCCAGCTATCTATGGACTGAGACCTCTGAAACCATGAGCCCTCAAACTCTTCCTCCTCTAAAATTGTTCTGATCTGGTCTATTAGTCACAGCAGCAAAAAAGCTGACTAAAACAGTCTGTTTGGAGATCAGGGGTCAAATCAAAGAAAACCTAGAATGCCAGGCTGAGGATTTGAATTTTTCTCATGGGCGGAAAAGAACCCCCTATAAATATTTAGGTTTAGAAATATTGACTACATAAGCCAAGGTTGAGAGAGAGAGATTAAAGGGGAGGTTGCTGTGATGAGGGCAAAGAGGAAGCTGCTACCGTGGCCCATTTGTGCAATGCCAGGGCTGAACATGGAGGTGAGGATGGATGGGCCGGGGAGGCTGTGAACCAATGTACTTGTCAAGACAGTATGGTCTACAAAATTTTGCATATGGACAGTGGTGAAGGAAAGGGAATTAGCTCTGGGTTTTAGTCTTCATTATATCTACTGAGAGGACTAGGTTGGGGAGAAGGACAACAGATTCATTTCAATTTTTGTTGCCCTGAATGTCTTGCCTTTCAGTGAAGTATATTTGGAACCATTGCCTTGGGAGACCTTGCCCTGGGGTAATATTCAAAAGAAATCAGGGATACATAATGAACTGTGACATCAAAGCAAAACACTTATATATGGACACAGTCTGCCTGAGTGGCTGCCATAAGTATTGATTGCACATCAGCAGAAGTACAGTTAGATTGAGGGAACTTGTCACTGATAAGAGGTTGCCAGAAAATGGTGACATTGGAGTGTTAGAGGCTGTGGCAGGCAGTCAAGGATAGCCGCATAGATACTGCTTCCTGATAGTCCCCTGTCTATGTAATTACCTCCTCTTGACTCTGGTATGGCTAAATGACTTGCTGGTTGCCAACAGCATAGGATTAAGGTGAAAGAACGTCACCTTCATGATTAGGTTGCAAACGAATGTGATGTCTCTCTTGTTGGCAGATACCTCTCTCTCTCTCATATTGGCTTTGATGAAATTAATGGCCTTGTTGAAAGAGGCCCACGTGCAAGGAACTGAGGGTGGCCTCAGACTTACAGGCAGCAAGGAACTGAAGCCCTCAGTCTAATAGCCCTTGAGGAATTGGGTCAAGCCAACAACCACATATGTGAGCCTGGAAGCTCATCATTCTCCACTTGAGCCTTCGGATGGGACCTGAACCACAGCCAGCACTGTGATGATAGCCAAAAGCAGAATATTCAGTGAAGCTGTGCTCAGATTCTTGACCAACAGAAGCCATGAGATAGTATATGCGTGTTGTTCTTAGCCACTAAATTTTGTGATAATTTATTATGCAATAAATAAATAACTAATACAGAATTATTAGTTATCCTTGGCCAGTCCATGTGAGCTAAGGCTGCTTAGAGAATAGGACTGTTCATTTTTCTTTTCTCAGAGAATGTATTAATTCTGCAGCTTTTTATATTGTCCCTGGCTTCTAAGACCAAGAGTCAGAAGACCTAGGATTCCACCCTGACCCTGATGCCAACTGGCATGAGATCTTAGGAAGATCTTTCCCTTCTCCATGTCTCAGTTTCACCATCTTTAAAAGAAGGATGTTAAACTAGGCCAGCAATTTGTAAAAACATTTTTTTTTTTTTGCCACAGAATCCTTTCACCAAATGAAATTTCATGAGGAAGCTCAATGTACAAAACAGATCAAAGTGGAGGAACTTCAATTGAAATAAGGTTGAGGGGAGGTCCTTGCTATGGCTCCCCATCACCACGGCTGCCCTCAATCATTTCTGGAGGGTTCTTTTGAATTCTGCCTGCAGATTTCTGGCTTAGAGGCTGCCCATAAACCCTTTTAGTTTCAACATTCTCTAAGTCACACACACACACACACACACACACATCTCCTATCTTTAAGTGAGAACTCTTTGGTAACATCTCTGCATCAACCTACCTCTAAGTGACCATCCAAGATCCACAGCATCTCAGAGACTTGGCCACTTCCTTTGGGAACTGTGTTCCTCTGGGGTCTGGTGCACTTGACCTCACTGGGTTTTGGTTTTCTAAGCTTCCCAGAAGTCGACTCTCTATTGAACCAAAGCTCCTTAGACACTTGCCTCTACCAAACCCTTTTCCATGTGCAAAGTCCTGGTTTTATTCTCTGGACACACTCATCTTTTTCAAAAGTACCTTGTTCTGCATCTTGATGACTACCCTGGACACCATGTTCCCAAGGGTCTCTTGCGGGCAGAGAATCCAGTGGAGTTTTGGGGTCTCCCCTTCTGGCTCTGGTGTTTTACTTCTGCAGGGGAGGCTACATGCAGTCACATGACATTGCATGCCCATCAAAGTTCCCACCCATTGCTGTTTACCAGGGTTTCCCTGTGCTGCATCGATAGGCTTAGAGTCTAAAACAAAATATTCAGTAATTTTTACTCAATGTTCATATCTCTGTCATTATTTTTTTAACCTACAGGTATGACTTTACCCTTCTATATACTCTCTGGGTAATGAAATTTGAGCTCTTCTATTCCCCCATAGTATCCCTTTGCCTGATATCCTCCGTTGGCAATTCAATTGTTTTAGCATTAGCCTCTCTATCTACCCTTTAAAAATGTAGCCTATTGTTGTTAACCTTTTTAATTTTTTAAACCTGGGAAATGGGAATAATTCCCTAGCATCCATGAGGCACAGTGAGAGAAGCACCATTTGGGATGTTAGGCCAAGGGAGGACCACAAAGCCAACATTTTCTACTTTATGCAAGTGACCACCTCTCTAGGCCTCAGATTACTGTATCTGTAAAATAATAGCTAAGAGTGGGGAAAATCTGAGAGTGAAGCATAAAAAAGTTCTTTTATAAATTTGTGAAGTCGTGAGCATCTGTGTTAAAGACAGATCTTGCAGGCTGGGATGTAGCTCAGTGGTGGAATGCCTGCTTAGTAGACAGGAGACCCTAGGTTCAATCCCCAGCATCAACCAATCAATCAATCAATCAATCAAGAGTGTTTAAAAGACACCTCATGTGAAGACGCCTCATAAACCATAAATGTTCACAAATTCAATGTAAATACACTTTGAGAAGTAAAGTGCTATTGTGATGTTGCTGCTCCATTTCCTCGGGGACAGCAGGGAACTGCATAAAAAATAAGTTACAAGGGCTAGATTCCCGCCAGCAGACTTTGGGGAGAACAGAGTCCAACAGACATGAGAATTATGGTCTTCAGTACGCCTTGCTGATTCTAACAGTTGCTACCACTCTCTGGGGCCTTGGAGCTGGATTTGGTTTTGGGATCTACCAGCTGCTTTTCTGCATGGTGTTGGGAGAACTGCTTAAACTTTGTCAGCCCTAGGCTCCCCATATCTGAATGGCAGTGATATTAGAAACAATGGCTGGTGATCAAATGGCATAATGCCTGTGGCACTCAGTAAATGTTAGCTTTACAGTTATCCCCTAGGCTGCTCCTGGAAGAACACCCTGGACACATGCATACAGAAGTTAGCAGAATCTAGCTCTCCTTTAGGGCAAGCCGTGGTCTGTGGTAATTCTGAAGCAAAGTTGCCTGCTTTCAGAGCTTATGGCAGAGGGCATTTGAGGAAAGTCCATCAAATTATGATGGCTATATATTCAAGGACCTGTGAACTTTAGGAACTTTTAATCTGAGACAAGTTGGCATGAAATAATTTTTTAAAACCTCCATTTCACAAATAGACTAGAAATACACATTTCTACTGTTATAGTCTGCTTTCAACAGGGGCACTGTGCTTTCACTCCATGATGGAAGGTAAGAGATCAATGACAATTCAGAATACTATGTTAATGCTAAAGTTAAAAAAGTATGAGATAAGGGGGAAGCAAACAGAACCAAGAAATCTGGGCTTAGCACATAACTGAAAAACAGACTGTTCACAGGGTTAGAATCATGGAGGCACCAAGCCTTATCTCCTCCACAGAGAAGTCACAAGGCATGCGTTACCGCTGATGGTAGGTAAGGCCACTGCTGTCTTTTGTGTGGTATGGAATTATTGCCTGGAGTTTGCAGAAGGCTGTGCTTAACACTTTGAGGGGTTTTTCCCTTGGAAGGGAGCCTTCATCTAACGTTTCCCACATGCTGAAGGTGTTCAAACTGGTCCAGGATTAGGTTCAGGGGGATTCGGAGCAATCTTCTCAGAGTGAGAGATGTTGGAATCTTAACTTTCTTCTCCAAGGCTTTGGCTGAATTTGTGCCATGGAGCTCACAACCATTTCCCAGTTGTTCTAAGATTCACTGCCCCAAGGGCACACATATTTTCTTTCTCTCTCTCCCAATCCAACCTTTTAAAACCGGATGCTCATCTCATCTGGATCTCAGAGAGGGTGCAGGAGTCCAAACTCCCACCTGGGACAGCACGGACAAATGTGTGCTTGCTTTTCTGGGATGAAATGAACAGTGATGATCTGATTGTCACCTCTAGTTTCAGTCTTCTCTCTCCTAAGCTTGAAATTTGAACTCTTCTATTTCCAGGCGGAGAGTTGCTCTACCATGACCTTTTCTGAACACAGTGAAAAATGATATATGCAAGGTTAGTCTGTAAAATCAATAGACAATGCCAGTTGGGGGCTTCCCTGCCATCTTGGCCATTCATTGAAAGACACCACTTAAGATTCTGCACTTGGTCAGCCCTTGCCTGCCGGACTCCAGGAAGCCACGTGGCACAGCAGAAAAAGCAACAGGGCTTCCGTTAGAAAGTTTGGCTTCAAGGCCAACTCTGCTTCTGGCTTATGGAAAGACCTCAGCTGAGACAACTTGCTTGAGCCTCGGTTTCTCTATCCCTTACATAAAATGGAGATAATAATTCATAACTTGTAGCTTCAGGGTGAGAATTCGATGAGACATCAGAGACAGACTCCCCTGTTACATCTGTGACACATCATCAGCCCTCACAAGTAGCTATTTTGGTGGGTCTGTGTTTTATCATCACCAAGGGTTTGCTTAGCTACAGCCAACTAGATGTTTGTAACACACTTTTTACTTTTCAAACTGAAGTGGCCTCAGTATGAAGGGACTGGTGCCCTGTGCCAGTTGGCTATTTTTCCTATAGGAAAGCATGTCTGTACATTTGTGGAGATCCAGGGGGAGAAGAGAAGAGGTGTTCTTACTTCATCGTAAGCCTTAGAAAGGGAGGATGACGGGGGTATGTTTTTCATTCTGTCAGCTTGAATTCCCTTTCCAAATTCCATTCTGGTTATACGATCAGGCTACTGCTGTATTTATGGGTGGCCACAGTCTGCCTGCAGGGGCATATGTAGTCAAAAAGGAAGTGTTTTCTCCCTGAATGCAGAGCAAGCAGCAGAAGCACTCAAAATGTGCCCCTGCTCTGGTGATTGTGGAGACCTGGGTCAGAAATCCAACTCTATCACTCTGAGTTCTAAAACCCTGGAAAAACGACTCAATCTCTCTTCTCTCCAATCCACCTTTTGTTCTATAGGTATAGTCCATGCCTCAGAGACCTGCGATGGATACTTAATGAGGTGATGCCCAGAGGGAGGCTATAGTTTAGCACAAATGCTCACCATGCATCTGGGTGATCATTAAAATTAATTAAAATAGCCAGTTTTTGTTAAGCCTTTTAAAACCTTCCCACTTATTCTCTGTCCTATTTGGGGACTCACTTACTCCCATGACAGCTGGTGACTCAGAGGGCCACATTCCTTGTTGAAATAGAACTGCAACCTGAACATACACCACCTGGCTTTGTGTTGGTGACTGTTTCCCGTTTGTCAAGACCCAGGGACATCTCCAGGCTGAGAGCAATGAGAGGAAGTTGGGACCCTCTAACCCCATTTCAACTAAAAGAGCTTCACTCGTACCTGTCAAATTCTAGGGTGTTCCCTCCCAAACTCATTTAATGAACATTTTCACTGTTAAAAGTGAATTTGAAACTCATTGTTTAAAACATTAATCTTGAACAAATCCTAAGCAGGGAAGTCAAGAAAAGCTTCCATTTATTGAATCCTCACTATATGCAATTATTGTGCCAAGAGTCTGTCATGTATTTTTTCATCTGAATGTCACTAGAACTCTAAGAGATGTAGATCATCACCCTCTTTATGGATGATAAAGTTGGAGGCTGGAAGGTTGGTAAGGTCTTGAGACGGAGTGAGGGGCTAGAAGGATGTGAGATTTGGAAGTGAAGTTTTTTAAAACAAAGCATAGAGAAAAATAACTGATGATTTTAGACAATGGCAACGCCCCTTTCAATCCTCATCCAGTTCACACTGAGAAAACCAAAGAATATTCATGCACCTCCTTTTTCCCATATGTGGCCACTTTCCTGAAATGCAGAGGGCAGAGGCACACTAACTCTCCAGTCTTGCAAAGGGATCCGATGCACACAATGCCAGCAAACTTTCCACTGGCTTTTTTAGGACTAAATAAACCTTTGCTCAGCCCTGAACTTGGCCTCCCACATCTCTGGACAAGGTGGGAAACAGGCTGGGATGGGCAGCCGTTTTCATTTCTGAAGTGCATATGGGAAAGCTCTATAAACACACACACACATACACACACACACACACACACAAAGTTCACAAAAACATAAAAAAGAGGCATTCATTCTTCAAGCGGACTCCCTGTCCCTCTCTCCTTCTGGATGAAAAACATTTCCAAAGAATCCCCAGAAGCATCATACTTTATAGCCAGCAGCTTTAGAATCTGCAAATGCCTAAATTCAAAACCTCATGACATTCTGGAATCAAAACTCAATATTCACATCCAGCCCGGGGGGCTGTTACCTTTTCTTCCAACCTGTGCCAACACAGCCTCCTGCCTGTAAAATGCAGCCAAGCCTCCGACCTGCCAGCCCAGCAAGAGAGACACCCTCAGATTGGGTGAGATAAAAAGCAGGGGCTGGAAGGCGATGGGAGAATGCACAAGAAACAATCCAAGATTGGCTAAGTGCCCCTTTTAACATCCGGGGTGATGGCAGCTTTTGGCAATGAAAGTGGTTATCCAAACTTGCAGTTACCAAGCACTCGCTGCCAATCTCTTCATCCCTCCTTTTCTCCTTATTATAACAAGGAAGTTATTGTTCCCATTTTAGAGAACTGGAAACTAAGGCCCAAAGACGTTACATATTTTTCTTAAACATATGTATGGTGCTGATGGAAATACTCAAGTTTCCTCTGGCTTCAAAATCTGAGTTCTCAATCCCTTTAACAGCAATAATGGGCTACAGGAACCCCTGTGTTTGTCCCCAAGTCCACTAGAGAAGGGAGTGCTTCCTAGATCTGGGGATAATAGTTCCTCAGGGCTTTCTGTGGTGAAGTGTGAAGAGGGAGAGGTGACTCCAGAGATTCTGTGGGACACTGCTGACTGTAAGCACCCCAGATATGCAGGAGTCCCATCTGAGAATCAGTAGGCAGCCATCAGAAGCCGCCTGCCCTTAAGAACCCAAGGAAGTGCCCACTACTCTCACCTGCAATCTCTCATCTGGCCCTAAGACTCACCTCTGTCTCTTCTTTTCCATCTCTCCTCTTTCCACAGGGTGAGGACAAAACTCTCTGTAAACTCTAAGAGCCTTTTAGATCTAAAATTCTGTTGTTCTCTCTACAGTCCTGCATCAGTCTCTCCCTAAACCATCTTGGAGTAAGGCCACAAGCAATTTCCACTTTAAAACTCTACTTCCCTAGCACTCAAAGAAAAATATAAATTTATATATTCACAGGTGAGGGAGCTAGGCAGGGGCTTAAGAGAGAATTCCTACTTTTCCTCTGCAAAAAGGTAAGAGACAAAAACTTTCCAAAAAGTAAACAGAAATACAAAATTAGAGAAGGACAAGCAGAGGAGTCAAGGTGCACTGGATCTTAACCAACAAACACCGGCTTTTTGCTAGCAGCCAAAAGAAAGCAGAAGTTTTATAATTAATCAAACAATAACGCATATGGTACCAGGAGTGCCAATAGTGCATCACAGTGATCTTTAGAGATGGGGGCGAGACAGGCTTACCTTTCCTTGGTGGAACAGACCTAGATCCGGGGGTGCACCGGCTCCATGAAGAAATACCTGAGCTTGAGCAGCAGCGGGGTTCCCACGTGCACGGCCCCCAGCGTCCCCCCAGCCACGCTGTCTTTGTGCGGACCAGAGGCGGGGGCGTGTGTCTGCGCGGGAGAGGCGTGTGACAGTAGGCAGACTGTGGCCAGAGCAGCCAGCTTTGGCTGGCTTATATAGCCAGCTCCTTCCCCTGTAATGGGACGCCTCGCCTCCAGACATCCTTTCCCACTTTTTCAGTTGGTGAATTAAAGGAACAGCCCTCCCAGCGGAACAGGGTTAGCTCACGAAAGACGCACTCCCTTCAGGCTCCCGGCCAGGGAAGGAGCTCATTTGCATACAATTTATGGCGAAAGTAGGAATTCCCGCTTCCTCTGCCCCCGACCCAGAGTTGCTGGGAGAGAAGTGTGATTTTTGATTTGCTCCCCAAACGGGTTTTCTAATTGTGAAACAGAAGCCCCAGGAGCGAGAGGGAGTAAGTAGCATCCTGGCTCCGCTGCGCCTCTGTTCCCGAGAGCTGGAAACGTGACCTGGGCTCGCCCGGGCTCTGGGCAGCAGCTGCTCAGTGGCACCTCGGAGAAAGCACAGGGACTGAGACGAATTCCTGGAAAGAGGAGATAAAATCCTTTAAAAGCCTAGGGAGTTTCAGCTTTCCCTGGGCCAGCAGAGAGATAACCCAGGATTAGTCCTCAGCAGGTGGGGACCACGCTGGGAGCACAGACCTGCCAGGTTTTTTCTAAGTGAGAACCAGCTATGCCCAGCTGCCTGGAGGAATCGTCCCAACCCCGCTTCCTACAGGAAGCGGCTTTTTAACATTGGTCTTGCCTGTGTCCCATGCTGCTTCTCTGCTGAATCTCCTGGGAAGAGCTCCCCAGCTTTCCTCTCAGTACTGACCCCTGCTCAGTGTTGCCTTAAAAAAGAAAAGAAAAACATAATTTTGAAAAGTAATAACTTAATCTTTGTGCCAGGAGCTGCTCCTTTGCTCCTCAGCCGGTTGTGGATTGTTTCCAGGCTCTGAGTCATCTATTGGTTTGGTGGTTAGTATGCATTGAGTATCCCCAGGGCACACCGGGGCATTTGCAGAAGGGGGAAGTAGCAGCCACCCACGCTGGGGGACTTCTGGGCTTGTTGCAGCACAGATTAGTTTGGGAAAGTGCAGGGAAAGGAAGCACCATGGAACCTGTAGCTACCACTGAATCCTCCTTTATTCAGTCTGTATTAGGTGCTGCACAAGACACTTGATGAACACGATGTCATTATGTCCTTGCAACCACTAAGAATGATAGGTCATAAAGTGTCCCCTTTTTACAGATGAAGCAGCTGAAGTTTAGAGAAGTAATGCACCTTCACCAAAGGAATGAATACATGTGGGAAGCATTTAGATTACAACACGGGGCTCCATAGTTTTTCCATGACACATTGCTGTCCAGGAATAGTATATGATGATATTTAAATGATGTTAATGTCCTATTAGACTGTTACTCCATTTGTATAGAAATCATTGCCAAATTGGAATATGGAAAAGGTATTTCTTTGTTCTGTAGAATTAATTAGGAGCGATCTTTGTTTTTTAATTGATTATTAATAACGGAGGTTTCAATTATCCACCTATTTTCAATACTAAATGATACCAGTCCCATAGTATTTGTTATTGCTGTGAGTCTGTTTCCCCACCTAAAGAAAGGAAGACCAGATTAGGTCATCTCTATGGTAGGTCTGGCTCGGGCATTTTAGTATTCTCAGCTTATGTGACCCACCCAGATAGCAAAAATGTCCATAAATAGTCATGTCATAAAACAACTCCCTTGAACTTTCAAACCATTTTGGCTGATTCAAATGTTAGTTGTTTTGGAAGTTTTTAATTCGATGTTTTAGCCAAAGCATATTTCAGTAGCACAAGGCTGTATCTTTTAACCTGTAGTGAATGCTTTCATGCTTCTTGGCTTTTATAAGATACTGACCTTATATCCTGGGTTATCCAGTAAAATACTAAAATAGTGTAAGCTTATGGTCTATATTTACATAGGATATATAATTGATATATATATATGTATATACATTCATAATTATGTGTATGTACTTAAATAAGACAAAAAAGCGTGCCAGAAAACTGGATGATAAATGTGGCTTCTTCGAGAAATTCTAAGTTCTACAACCTGCTTCGCGACCAGCCCTCTTAGTATTCTATAATCATTGATTTGTGCCTAGTGCAAGTGGCTTAGCCAATCACAAAGAAAACAAAGTCAAATATGACCAGGCTGTTCCTTAAAGCTGGGAGCAGGCTAGTGGTGCTGTCATGCATTAACAATTGTCATGGAAGTCTATCATGATAACATAGAGAAGGAGTGATTAACTTTATGTGTCTTTAGAAGATGCTACTTTAAAAAGGAATTTTCTCTGGGGCTGAGGTTGTGGCTCAGTGGCAGAGTGCTTGCCTCGCACATGTGAGGCACTGGGTTCGATCCTCAGCACCACATAAAAATAAGTAAACCAAATAAAGACACTGTATCCATGTATAACTAAAAGATATATATATTTTTTTAAAAAAGGAATTTTCTCCAAAAATCTATGCAGTATCTCAAGCCACACCTTGGTATTTGAGTGAGAAAGACCCAAACAAGGACTTGTTTTCTGTTCCTGGACTTTTTGCAACCTTATGCTAGGCAAATGCATCTGCTTACAACATGTGTTCTCTCTCTAGCACCCCAGACTTTGCTTATGCTATCATTTGCTTCAAATTGTCTATTTCTTCACATCCATTTATTATGCAATTCTGATCCCACTTCACTATGGA
The DNA here is from genome assembly GCA_004024805.1 of Geosciurus inauris. Classification (NCBI taxonomy): domain Eukaryota; kingdom Metazoa; phylum Chordata; class Mammalia; order Rodentia; family Sciuridae; genus Geosciurus; species Geosciurus inauris. The sequence continues at coordinate 28,635 of PVHX01010665.1, read as the reverse complement.
GCTTCCTAGATAGACCTCTTCCACAAGAAATAAGTCCACAGATGTTTTGAACTCTGTCAGGAAAATCATAGTTTCTATGTGGTATAATTGTGTATATGTGTGTCTAGTTTTTCCTCCTAGACACTAGGCTTTCTGTGGTTGGTGATCATAGAGAAAAACATTTTTCTTTTTCGAGTACTAACTGAGCTCTGGGCATGGGAGAAGCTTAGGAAATGTCTGTTGAATGAATGAAGTAGTGGAGGAAAAATGAGTTTGACAGGCTGTGCTTTATAATTAAATTCTTCCTTTGTTTCTCATAGAAGCTGAGGAGGAAACCGTACTATTGTGTTCAACAGATGAGGAGAGGGGGCCAGAGAGGAGAAATGACTTGGCAGAGGCCACTATGGCTGCTGCCCATGCACAGGATCCTCAGTTAGAACTGAGCAAGCAAACCCCACCAGACATCAAGCAGAGGATGCTTGTGGAAATTAATAGCTATCCATCCTTCTGTTTGGCAGAGGATGCCATACCTGTTGGCAGGGGATCTCTCATGTGAGAGGGCAGGATGAATACTTGTAAACATCACCTCCTACAGAGTTCCCTGCCAAAGATTGATTTTGTTTTTGCCTGTTTGCAATTCTCATTCATGTGTTGCTGGTGGGGAGACTGTGGTTTGGAGGACAGAAAGAACATGGAAACTTGCTTCAGGTGAGATTATTCTCATTTCCTTAAAGATGTACTAAATGCAATACATATATTTCTTCTTCCAAACAGAGCAGATAATGAGAGGAACGCTGGTCAGGACTAGCTCTACCCAAGGAAGTCCAAAGGCCACTTGCCCACTGGATCGCCTGCTTCCCATGCTGAGGATGCCCTCCTTCCCTGCTCCCAACCTCCTCCTCTTCTTCTCTGGTGTCATTTGGTATGTTAACACTCCTCCAAAAATCCCACGTGACTTTATAACTGCCAGAAATTTCTCCCAAAGCAATGAAGGATAACGCTATGTCTGTCCTTTGGTTAGACACATTTGTTTAGGGTCAAGGTTTCCCAACTTGCCTGCATATCTTTATCCAGTGTTCTTCTTTTCTATTTTCACCTCTCCTTAGACAACAGAGGATTAGAAAAGCTCAAATCCTTCATTGAATGAGATGCAAGAGAGAAGCTTCACCATCAACCAATAAGTGGATTGATCGGCAGTGGGTTCAGGTCCTGATGCTGGTCAACTTCCTGTGTGATTGTGGCCAAGTCCCTGAGCTTTTTGGCCCTCAGCATCCTTGGTACCAAGTAGGAAATTCTTAAGCATCTTAGAACTCAAGAACTCAATTATTTTTTGGTACCCAGGATTGAACCCAGGGGCACTTAACCACTGAGCCAGTCCCCAGGCCTTTCTGTATTTTATTTTGAGATAGTGTCTTGCTAATTTGCTTAGGGACTTGCTAAATTGCTGAGGCTGGCTTTGAACTTATAATCCTCCTACCTCAGTTTCCTGAGTTGCTGAGATTATAGGTGTGCGCCACCGTGCCTGGTTAGAACTCAAAATTTTTGCATTAAAAATTTTAAAAAAATTCAGAAGCCTGTAAGGGACAGAGCTCATTCAGTTCTCCAGAATGAGCTCTGTCCCTTATCCACATGATAACTTATTAGTTTTTCAAGATTATTTCATGCTGCTTCTTAAAAGAAAATTTTCATGACTTACACATCCAGAGAGAAGGGCCCCTCCTCCATGCTTACCCACCCTCATGCCATTTTTCATTTTTAGCACATTGTACCCTGTATTCCCTTGCCTGTTTGCCCGACTAGACTGTGGACACCTGAAGGCAGTCACTGTGCCTTGTTATATGCTTATTGGCAGATCTGTTAATGTCCAGCATCTATTTATGGCTGATGGCTATGCTGTGTTGTTGTTTAATTATTTTAAATCTTATTCCTGCATATTGCAGTTTTGAGAATAACCTATGACCTATAGTAGGTTTTGGAGGTAAACAATAAAAACATTCTTGAAATGAATTATTAGGTGATTAAAGCTCTCAATTGTTATCATTGATTCTCTCATCTAGTCCCCTGGCTGGTCTGTGAGAGCTCTTTGAGGGCAAAGAGTGTATTTTCCATCCACGCATGCCCAAAGCATGGGCAAGTGAATTCACCCCCACCCCCAGTAAAATGCCTGGAGGGCGCAGTGGTTGGCTGCCTTATGAAAAACATCAAAAGGTTGGCACAAGCGGTGTTGGGTTCTCTTTAGCTCTGCTACTTACCAGGTCGATTGTCTTGGGATAAACACGTTCCCTCCTTGAAGCTCAGTTTTGTCTTGTGTGAGATGGGTAACAGTCCATATCTTGAATACCTCTCAGAGTTTGTGTAAAGCCCACATAAAAGTGCAGAAGGGAAAGTTTTCTGCAAACTGCTGCACTGTGTAGTAGAGTTTCTTAGTGCTGAATGATGTTTTATTTCTGTCCAAAAAAATCTCAGTGGAAAGCTCGCACTTTGCATAGCTGTATTGTGCTCATGAAAGCATGAGTCCCAGCTTTTATCTAAAACATTTCTGGGCTCTGCAGGGATTCAAAGAGGAAGAAGGGAGGTGAAACCACCTGGTGCTGTCTTGTTAACACTTTAAGATTGCCTCTTAGCTGGTGGCTGAACAGAGGGAGAGAGAGGTTAAAAGACCAGCATTGGCCAAAGCCCAGTTGGAAGGTCTGGAGTGTGTGTTCCCGACAGAGCACTGGGGAGGCAATTTTGGTCATGTTTACTGATCCGAGCCCAGGCCGCGGTGATGAATACATGAGAGTTAAACCATTCTGGGCTTAAAACAGGTCACAGAAGGAACAGACAGCTTTGAAATCAATGCAGGTTGAATTTCTTTGCTTGATTTTCCACAGTTGGTTTGGATACTCATAAGGAAGTATAATTTGTCATTTTTCTTTCTCTCCTAGGTTTTTCTTAGATTTCTTTTGTTAACAACAGAAGGTGAGGGTGACTAAATTTATAGAGTATTTCCTGGGACCTACGCACTATTTAAGCAGTTTGCATGTGTTGAATTCTGTGATCTTTACAATGAGCCTATTGGGTAGGTCCTATCATTATTTCAATTTTATAAATGAAAGTTATAAAAGGTATAAAGAGGTTAAGTAAATAACTAGGGCACATAGGTGATAACCAGCTGTGAGAGGATCCAAGGTCCCCAAGAAGAGTCCAGCCTCTAACTTTTTTGTTTGGGGGAATGTTATTATGTATTTAATTTAACAAATGCCCAAGGGCAAAGATGACATTCCTGAACTCAGATGCACTGTGCCAAGGGTGAGGGAGGTGGCGCATAAAGATCTAACAAGGCAAAGAGGGCTTTGACTGTGTTGTGCTGTACTGGGAAGGCAGTAAAAAGCCCATGTCAGGCTGTGTGCTGAGCCATGAGTCACAGAACCATCTAGCAGGGACTTGGTTGCAATTCTGATTCAACCACTAACTAGCAATAAGAAGGAATGGGACCCTGGGCAAGTACTTACCTCCTTTGTTACAGACTCCTCATCTGCAAAATGTGTATGCTAATAACTGATGTTTGGCATTATTCTCAGGATTAAAGAAACAACACTTAGACAAATACTTATGCTATTTCTTGTCACATTCTAAGTAATCTCAAAATGGTGGCTACTGGTTATTAGAGTCAAGATACTTCTTCTATTCTGAACTTTTACCTGCTCATCTGTAAATGGTGGAAAAGATAATCTCAGAGCTATGTTCCTGAAATGTGCTTACTAAGAAGGGTAAATTAAAAATGCACAAGAAAAAAAATATTCTTTTATGATGAGCCATTATAATCCAAAATCGTAGTGGTCCCTCCATTCACTTATACATCTGTCATGAATTTCCCCTCCTACGTATTCCACATGTATAGTGCACGCGCGCACACGAGGCAGGAGCCCATTGAAACGAGTGTTTTTCTGAAGGGATGTTTAGTGCTTCTCTGAGACATTATGATCTGCAAGAAACAGTATTAATTTCCATTGAAAAGTAGAACTACATCTGTCCATCCCCTCAATAGCACACTTTAAACAAGGGCTCCCTTCTGTTCTTTGTTTCCTGGGTTTTTGTACCCTCTGTTTCTCAGGTGGAAAGATTCTCCCCATTCACAGTCAACTGTGTGGTACTACTTGTCTCAGAGCTGGAAGCTCTTTGGCAGGGCCTGGAAATTGGTGGACTGATGTCACATGGGTATTTGAGTCTCTCTCTTCCCTGGGGAGTTCCCTGGGCTGACTCATACATAAGGTTGCACAGCCAGTGTGTGGTTTGACAGAGGTCTCCACATGCAAATTGCTGTGCTTTTTGATCTCCATTGCAGAAACTATCTTAAAGAGGGTTATTTTTTTTTTCAGTTTTATGGGGTACAATGGTATAAATTAAGCAGCACTGGATCTGAAATGAGACAAACTTCCACCTTCAGTCTGCGGTTTATTAAGTGTGACCTTTTTCAAATTTTTACTTACTAGAGCCCCATCTTGTATTTGTGTCTGAAATGGAGTGAGATAGGAGGGTCATGGGAGATGGGATAATGATCCCCTCTGATGTCTTTCCTAATCCATGGGCCCTGTGAATATTGCCTGTACAATAAAACAGACTCTGTGGTTGTGACTAAGTTAAGGATTGTGAGATGAAGACGTGATTCTGGAGGTAGTTACACATATCTTTGTTAGAGGAAGGCAGAGAGAAATTTGACTACAGAGGAGGAGAAGACAGCATGATGACAGAGCAGAGATTGGAGTGACGTGGCCACAAGCCAAGGAATGCCAGCCATCACCAGAAGCTGAAAGAGGCAAGGGAGAGGTTCTTCCCTGCAGCCTCTAGAAAGAACAGCCCTCGACTCATTGATCTGAGCTTATTAAAACTCACTTCAGATTTCTGGCTTCCAGAACTGTGCGAGAATAAATCTCCATTGTGTTAAGTCAATAACTTTGCAGCAATCTATTAAGGCAGCAAAGGAAGCTAATCCAAGGACAGTGTCCTTGGGATTTCTTTGGCTTGTGCACAACAGGGCTTTAAAAAATGATAGTGTTTGTGTTGCGCTGGGAGAAATGGTATTGATTTCCTTTGAATATTGGAACTACATTTCCATAGACATGTGGTTCCATGATGTAGATGGATATCTCTAGATTCTCAATACCTTTTTGCTGGAGCTCCTTTAGGATGACTTTTTACACGTGGGCTGGAAGACAGGGAAGGTAAGGAAACCGGAAGGAGCTGTGACATCCACCATTAGCCTGACAGTTTTGAAGTGGCTTCTTGATGCAGCAACTTTGCAGTGTTAAGCAATTTAGCTTAATTTAAATCTGGACTTGTACATTTCATCCTTATCATTCCAGGTTCATTTGAATAGCTGCTCATCTACAAATCCAAGGATCCACCCTTAGCATACTTTGTCAAGTTGAAAGGAGCTACGACATAATTATGCTCAAGCTCCATTAAGAAAATGAGGTTCCTAGTGGCCGCCTGCCTTACTCAGTAGTGTGGACTGTGGTGGAGCAGAGGCCAGCATCTGATCTGCTCAGTCATGACACAACATTCCACAGAAGGAATGAACTTGTCCATATTACAGCAAGTCTGCACAAACCTGCCAAGTTTATTGCTTAATAATTCTTCACATCAACTAGGTTACTTCCACTTAGATAGGAAAGACATAAAAGGGTCGCTGACAAGAGTAAGTGGACCCATGCCAGACTCCTCAATCCCTCAGAACTTCTGTGAATTGTCCACAAGACTGGCTCCTTCTTTAGCTTCCTTCTGGTTCCTCCTATACTCAGTAATCTCATCAGACGTGGTTGTGGTATCTGGGGACTGAAGGAGCCCCTTAGTGAGATATCAAGCAAGTTTTTCAGTCCCTGTCTTGGAGAACAGTCTCTGTAGGGGAAGTTCAAAGGCTTTCTAAATTCCTGGGAACACCTGTCCAGGCCAGAATTGGACTGGACTTGCAGACAGTGTATGGGAAATGCTTGTAAGTGAGTATAGATAGATGACTCATAACGTGATGCAGATGATGGAAGATTCCCCCCTTGGAAATACTTTATAAGGAAATTATAGTGAAGCCTTGAAAATCCCCATGGGCAGGTGGGCATGGGGTCTGGGATGAATCAGTGAAGCAGCTGCATGTTGGAAGACCAATGGAAGGAGCTGGCTTTGAACTTGGATTCCGCCAGGGGCTCATCTAAGCTGGTAAAGCATTGCCAAAAAAAGATCCTCTGAGATCCTGGTTTAAAGATCTGAAGTCAGTAGTAAATGGTTGCTTTTGAAGGAACTGCAAGTACTTGGGCTCTTTAGCAAATTGCAGTCTTACCTGATGGTTCATCTCACAAGTAACTCACAGGAAGCCGTCCTTGTGTAACCATATTGGACCTACTTAAATGATAATGTCATATTGTTAAAATTAATATTCTCCAAGCTTTGTAACCAAAGCTGTGACAAAGATAAGTCCCAGACTGAACTTTGGCTGAATTTCAGAAGGCTTTGCTCACTGTCATTCTTGCAAAGGAAAACCAGGTTGGTAGAGGGGAGAGTCTTTTTGAAGGGCAGTGAGATGGTCCAGTCCCCATAGTCTTGAGAGCCCTGGTTGGCTGATGGATTCTTTTCCCCTCTCTGTACATACTTTACTGATGTCAAAGCTATACATAGAACCTAGGTAGAGCAGGAAGACACCTGGGATCCCTAGGGTGGTGGTATTGACAGATAATGTGCACCTTTAAGAAGTGAAGCCTTCTGGAAGAGGTGCCCTTCAAAACAATTTTGGAACCCGGGTCTTTTTACCTCTTTCTGTGCTTCCTGGCTCAAGTTATGAGCACTCATTCTGACATGCAAACCTGTTGTGATATGCTGACCTTGCCAGCCAATGGGGTTGTCCTATCTTGGACCTGAACCTTCAGTATTGTGAGCTAAAATAAACTTCTCTTCATGGCATAGGTGAACTGTGTCTGGTATTTTGTTTTAGTGATGTGAAGCTGACTAATACAACATCTAATCAAGGAACTATCACAAGCTAATATTGAGTATTGGAGTCAGATTCAGATCCTAAGAGCACCAGGGAGATAAGCAAGGACGCAAAGATAAGAGGCATGGTGTCCTTGAGCCACACCTGGGCAAACGTGTGAATGGATGTTTGTTATGTTAAAATGCCCCTCACAGGGGAACGGAGTTTTACTCTATCACTTCTCTTACTGGGGATCCCCTGTCAATTGTGATTGCTAATATTTAATAAACATTTACTATGTTCTGAATACCTTTCTTAGATCTTTACTTACGATAATGCCATTTAATCCTCATAACAATTGTATCAACAGATAACATTATCAGCTTCAAGTGGAGACATGGCAAAGAGAATTTACCTGACCAAGAATCACAAACTAGTAGCTGATGTGGGATTAGAATTTAAAACTTTAAAAAATCTTGTGCAAGAGCCTCTTTATCATATTTTCCTAAAGAAGATGTTTTACTGCTATGCTTTGTACATCAAAGGCATCAAGGAAAGGGAACAATAATACTTTCATTGACTAATTCTTTCTCTCACCCATGTCTTCATTCTCTCTCTCTGTATATATTGATGGGATACACAGGCCCTTGGCTAGTAGACGTTGGGAACACAGCTGCGAACAGGACAGATGCAGTCCTGTGCCTCTTGAGCTTACCTTAAAGGGCATTATTTCTTAACCGTAGGTGATTTTGCCATCCAAATGATAGTTGGTTATGTCTGGAGATATTTTAGCTGTCACAATTTGGGGTTGCTACTGGCATCAAGTGGGCAGAGGCCAGGAATTCTGTTAAAAATCTATAATGCAGAAGGTGTTCTCCAACAACAAAGATTATTTGACCCCAATGTCAATAGTGCTGAATTTGAATGATGATAATCTAGTGAGTATGTAAGAATGTGAGAATCATGACAAATGTCTAATGTATGAGATTAAGATTAGAAGGACCTGCATTTGAACCCCCCAAATCACATTCTGACATTCAAGACCTTGGGCAGAACCAATACAACACACCTGTAATGCAGCAATGCATATGAGGAGTTTTAGAGTTTGTAAAAAGTAGGGCAAATTTTGTCTTCCAATGTCATTCCCCAGGAGAAGGTGAGGAGACTTCAGCTGGTTGTGGCCATGGGCTACATCTAGAGTTGTGCTTGGAGTGGGCTCCATGGCTTTGCCAAATCTTGGCGTCATCGCTGGGTATGGAAGGAGCAGAGTTACTCCTTTCCAGGGATAGAGCCTAGACGATAAGGGTTTCTACTATGCCCAGGGAGGAGGAGGCCTGGTTTATAAATGACCTGGGCCTCATGAGATTCTTGAATAAGCTGGTGGGCAAGGGAAACGACTCACAGCACAGTGGACATTGTATTTTGTACAAGAAATTGGAGGGAAATAGCATGGTTGAGAGAGATAAAGAAAGGAAGGATAGCGTAAGCTCAAGTACTGTGATGTACCCACAACAGGCCTGCCTGGATGAAGTTCCTAGTTCATGGCCAGCTGTAAATAATGCTCTTTTCCTTCTTCCTTCCCATGGAGAACAATCATCGATGAAGTAATAGCTTTTCCTGTTTTCAGGGAAGTTGTATCATGAGGGAGATGCAGCCTACAGGTATACCAAACTTTCCAGTGCCTAAGCATTCTGTTTCAGATGCTGACCTCTAGCCAGGAAGTGTACGGGGCTCAGTTTATTAACCGTTTCCTTTGTGCATCAAATATTCCCTTCTCCAATGGGGCTGAAACCAGAGGATAAAGTTTGTCTTTAAGACTCGTGGGCTCTTTATTCCTGTTTGCCCTAATCAATCCAGTAGGAATAGCTAGGGTTTCTTTTTGGTAACTGAGAACATGTCCAGTGCCAAAATAATTTCATTCTGTAAGTCTTGAAAGAGCTGACAGGATTTAACCAGCACCTTGAGCCACGGCTGACTCCTAATAAGCACTCTATAGATATTTGTTACATGTATGAATGGTTGAATCTATTTTTGAAGTGATAGCTTGGATATGGAAAATCTGTCTCACAATTTTCTTTGTAAAAGCAGCCAATTTAATTCAGTACAGAATAATTGATTGTCTGTTTTTCTGAAACAACAAAACCAGCAACCTAATATTCTGTTCCTGGTTGTTCGATGTTTGGGCAGAGTTGGCACTGGAGTTGTCAAAGCTTAGAATTGATAAGTTGGGAGAGATTAGAATGGTCATTTTGTCTGAGTTCTAATTCAGTGGACACATGTTCCCTAAGGCATCCGTGTCTGTATTTTAAAAACATTTATTGGACTCAGACATATATCACACCTTGGGTACTGGTAATGGGACCATGTCACAAGGATTGAAAGGTGATCCATTTAACTGCAAAGGAGTATATAACCATAGAAACAGTAATTGCAAAACAATATAATATGGGTTGTCGTGCAAATTACCATAAGAGCCTGTGATAGGAACACAGAGGGATAGGGAATCATTTTTCCATTGCTTAAATAGTTCCAATGTCTGGAAACTCATTATGTTTGGAGGAAATACAGGAAAGAGAGTGTGCTAACATTTCCTGTTCTCTGAGTTTTATTTTAAATGGGTACTTACTAAGTGCCAAGCACCATATGAGGTGCTGTAGTAAGAGATAGGATCCCTGCTCTCTTAGAACTTTCAGACTTATGGGTGAGACACTATTAAACACATAAGTACACAAATATGCATATCATTACAAAGAATTGTGGGTGCACTGGAAGATAGGATGAGCTGCTGGAAGATATTCTGTGCCTACTACCTGAATTTAATTAATCCCATTTAAGTCTCCTTTTTGCTGAGGCATTAACTGAAGATCCAACTGTAAGATTCTTTCTAGAGTTTCACAGCTGGAAGCTAGGAGAGCTGGGATTGGAACCCAGAACCATCCAATGCCAAGTTCATGTTCTCAACCCCATGTCCTGAGTAACAAGCCTCATGGTACCTGGGACACTCTATTTGGGATGGCTTCACTCACTAGAAGCACATTTATTAAAACATGTTCTATTTCTGCCTATTATTTACTTTCCCTCCTTCAATGTGTACCACCTACTTAGAGGGTTAATGATGAACTGTCTCCTGCTGATTTGTAAGTGTGGGTTAGCCTTGTTTAGGTAAAGGCACAGAAAGTCTGACTTTCCATTCAAATCCACCCACTTCAGTTTAGGCTGATGCTAGATGAGGAGTCTTTTTTAAATACTCATTGGTTTAAATCATCAGTCTTGAATACTTTATGGTGTTGGATGCAGATTCCAAAGTAATGGATTAAGAGAACCAAATGACCCTGAATTCAGACACTAAATCATACAGATCTGGGTTCAAATCCAAGTTCTATTACTTACTAGCTCTGTTCCTTGGCAAGACTGTTCATCTTCCTTTATGAAGTGAAGCATCAGTCTTCATTTATGAAATGCAGATCAGAGTAGCCACCTTCAAAGATGAGATGAGGAGACAGAGAAGCAGCACCATGCTTAGCAGAAAGTGCTAAGCAGTTGGTCATTATTATTACTTCTAGGTTTTCCTCTTTATGTGATGCCTGTCTTTTGGTACCAGGGATGGAACTCAGGGGCACTTGACCACTGAGCCACATCCCCAGCCCTATTTTGTATTTTATTTAGAGACAGGGTCTCACTGAGTTGTTTAGGGCCTCGCTTTTCCTGAGGCTGGCTTTGACCTCACAATCCTTCTGCCTCAGCCTCTGGAGCCACTGGATTACAGGCTTGTGCCACCATGCCCAGCTTAATGCCTGTCATTTGAACCATTGAACAAGGTTACCCATTCAGTTTTTAATGCATGTCTAAAACTAGAGTTGGAGACTTACTGTATTTTCTTTTCTCTTGAATTCTTTCCCCTGACTTTAATAGGAAGAGAGTCTGGTTTGTTCTACCTTTTGGCTTAGGTCAGTGGTTCTTAACTGGAGGCAACTTTGCCCCTAGCAGAGGGCATTTAGAAAAGACCTGGATGTTTGGGTTGTCACAACTGGGAGTGAGTGGAGATGTTACTGGCACTTAGTGGGTAGAGACCAGGGAGGCTGCTGAATGTCCTGTAATGCACAGGACAGCTCTCCTCAACAAGGATAATCCATCCAGGAAGTGTCCACAGTGTTGAGTTTGGGGAGCCCTTGGCTTGTACCTGTCATTGCTACATACATGTGCCTGCCCACACATGAGCGTAGATGCACACACACATACATATCCATGTGTGTCCACATGCACTTCCTGCGTCCTCTGCCCATAGGGAAAGAGCAGGGCGTAGAGCCTGGAGCCCCAGTGAGCTCCAAGATGAGGTCATGCCGGGGAGACCCACGCCAGCCTGTGGTGAGACACAGTACGCGTGGGGGAATCTCACCGTTTCCGTGCAGACCCCTCACTTCACGGCAGCCGCCGCCTCATATCCTGCTCAGGTCCCTCCTGGGAACCCAGGGAAACCTCGCAGCAGATGGGGTTTCACTTAGTCACATTCGCTGCAGCCAGATCGGATTACATCAGCAGCAGCTCTGGCTCTGAGAGACCTAAGCTCACCCCAAGAGCATCAAGGAAGGGGCTCGTTTGTATTTTACCTATTAAAAGCAAGGAAGCTGAGAACTAGGAAAAGTCAAAAGGATGTTGATATCTTTTGTTAAGAGATGGGACTGGATAGTTCTGTCTTATTTATTGCTTGTGTTTACCATAGGTGATAAATATTCAGTAACTTTTTCAAGAAATACATAAATGATTAAAAGCTTGATGAAGTATCTGTTTCATGTGTGTCTTAGTCAGTTCAGGTTGCTATAACAGGATGCCACGGACTGGGTGGCTTTTAAACAAAATAAATTTACTTCTCATACTTCTAGGAAGTCTAAGACCAAAGTGCTGACAGATTTAGTGTTTGGTGAGGGCTTGCCTCCTGGTGAGGGGCAAGGAAACTCTCAGGCTTCTTAAATAAGGGCACTAATCCCATTCATGAGGGATCCACCCTTGTGACCTAATCACTTCTATAATATCTCACCTCCCAATAGCATCACTTTGGGGATTAGGTTTCAACATATGAATTTTTTTTAGGGGGTGGGACAAAAATATTCAGTCTATAGCAATTTGTAATGAGAAAAAATAGCTTCTAATTATTGAGCAGTTATAATAGCTGATAGTTAGCTGTTTCAAAAGTCTTCTCTCATGTAGTTATAAAGCAATACTGTGTAGGTTAACATCTCCATTTGAGTCAGTAAAGCTGGCTCAGCCATGGGCAACAGCTACTAAGTGGAGAAGCCAAGATTCCAATCCAAGTCTCATTTCTTTTAAGGCCTGGGTCCTAACTGTGGAGTTAGATGCCTCTCACTAGGTGGTTTAGTTTGGTTGTAGTGAAGAGAGAGCTAATCTTTTGCAGAAAGCATGACTGATCCAAGACCTTCCAGGCACTGAGGAGTGAAAGGAGTACTATCAATTCCTCTTGGCATTGATCTTTAGCAAACAGATGAAACAAGTGAACTTAGTTTCAAGTGCCTCCCACCTGTCACCTAGGCATACATCCCCTGCCTCCCTCAATGAAGATCTGATGCTGTTACTTCCCGTCTTGAGTTCCAGGTGTCCCCATATACCAGATGCAATGTGAGGCACTGGAATCTGCTCTTGAGGAGCTCACCATCAAGTATGAAAAGGAGATGAGGAAATGGACTATTGCAGGATAGTAGAATAAGTCCTGTGGCTGAGGAAGGTGCTAGAGAGGGTCATCTAACACAAACTGTGGAGAAGATTAGCTGATTTAGGTTTGGACCAAGTTTTGAAACATTTCCAAAGCAAAGCAGTTTGGAAAGGGTGCTCTGAGGGAAAATACAGAAAGTGCCAATGCACAGAGACATGGAAGAGAACTGAGAGACAGTGAGTAGAGTAGGAGAGATGGGTGCAGAGTCCATAGGGGAAAGGTACAGCTGGTGTAGATTATGATGAATGTTGTATGCTAAGAAGAGTGCATTTGTTCAGCTTTGTTGATCTCCCTCAAATTGTAAGGTCACTTTGGAATAGAGAACTTTATAAAACACAAATGAACTGCCCATGCTTGGCTCTGATGAGAATTTGTTGCTCTTCCATAATGACTTGGGCACTACCCACAGCCCCCTGTGCTTGCCTCTGGGTGAAGGAATTCTTTCAGTCAAGTGTCCCTTGAGGCTGTAATCTTCTCTCAATCTCTGCTAACCATTCTAACCTCTCATAGCTATGGTGTGTGCCAGAGTGGGCACTGTTTACCTATTTAGGTACCACTCTCTATTTTGCCAAGCACTCTTCCATGAAATGTCTGTAATGATTAATTGTCAATTTGACTGGATTAAGAGATGCCTAAGATTAAGATGCTTCTAGGAATCTAGATGAGGGTGTTTCTAGGAATGATTGGCACGTGGGACAGTGAACTGAAGTGCAGATCCACCCACAGTGTGGGTAGCACTGTCCAAAAGTTGGGGTTTGGATGGAACAAAAGTTGGAGGAACAAGGAAGTAGCAGCAGACCCAAGCTCAGTTCTTCTTAGAAGGGTTCTTGATTGCTGCTGTGATCACCTGAGGACCCCAGACTCCACCTCCTTCACTCTTCCAAACCAGACTCTGCCCAGTGACTCTCCAGGGAGTTCCCAGAAACCTATGGTCCTGGCCTGGGGTAGTGTTGTTGATCTTTCCTGTTCTGAGGCTTCTGTTTCTTGGATTGGTTCCTCCAGCTCTCCAGCCCGCAGATGGCCATTGTGGGAATATCCAGCTTCTGGATGTGTATGCCAATCTAATAAATCCCATTTTTAAAATCACACACACACACATATAGTTGGTTCTGCTCCTCCAGAGAACCTTGACTAGTATAATGTCCTTCCTCCCTGCATCCACAGGGGAACTGATGAAGGAGAACTGAGAAGAAGATTGAGTCACTGGGTAGTCATCACAAAGAGGCTGGATACCCTCTAGCCATCAATATTCATGGAAGAGACAAAGGATATGGATGTGCTGGGAACTAGAATCAAAGTTGCTCCTTCATAATCTATTTTTGGAAGGGAAGCAAAACCACATGGAAAAGATTCCATAACGTTAACAAATGACACAAAAGTAACTAGCTGAGCCAGGAAGTGTTTCTTTCAACACTCACATGATGCACTTTAGTTACCCACACAGTCTGAGAAGTCAGCCTTCTCATCCTATCTAAAATGCCATTTCATCTTCCAGTGCTCAACCCAAATGCCACCTGCTTTGCAAATCATTCTTCTGTATTCACCTCAGAATGCCTTTTTATATTTTACTTGTATCTCTATTCCTTGATTACCCTGCTTTGCCTGGATCCTATATAATTGTCTCCATATGTGCCTCTCTCATGAGATTATAAAACAAAGAGTGATATTTATTATGAGCTTTTATGTGTTAGGTTTTGAGATAATTGTTTAATAAATTGCATTTCATGGAAACTTCTCAAAGTGATTATGGGCAGATGTGACCAGCACCATATTCAGAATGAGTCAGTAGAGGTTCCACGATTTTAAGTTCCTAGAGGGCTTAAATATTTATACCTTTATCTACCTTTGCATGCTCCCTGAGAGTGGCAATACAGTTTGTTGGAAATGGTAGGAACAGAATAAGTTTAATTGAAATCTTTGAGTTCCTTTTTTTCCTGGTTCCAATAATATAGTTTCTATTCAAGGCTCATTTTATATTAAAATATGGTAGGAAATTTCAGTAGTGGCATATCAAAGCAATCAGAGCATTAAATATCATGGCACTTACCACAGAGTAAAGGACATGTATTGTTCTGTGATTCACCATAATAGAATGTTCCATGATATCATGATATATATCAGGATCAGATTTGCAAAATTTCTGCTCCCACAAAACTGTGGGCCACAAACTGGGCAGGTCTTGGGCATCTGGACCACTCTTTGTTCTTTCCCTTCTCTTCTCTCGTAACCTTTGGCAAGCCCAATGTCTCTTCCTCTTGATGAAATAGCTCATGAAATAGCTTATGAAACAGCCCTTCCTTAAGTTAATCACTGATTTCAGAATCTCTTTAAACACCTGCTTCTAAGTGTGTATATGTGTCTTAGGAGGAGGAAAGAGTGAGATATGGTTTCCATTCAGTAGTCTGGGTTCTACTCTAATGGAACATTTCTCCCCAAAAGGAAATGTTACAAGAGCTCTTCTTTTGTAGAGTTTGGAATGAATTCTTTTCTAGTTTGGAAAAGCAGGTGTGAAAAATTTATCATGTTCTCATTCGTGGTCAGAAGGCCTGCTCAGACCTTTAAAATTGCAGACGGAATATTTGTGAGCTCCAGTGAGCTTGAGGGCTTGATTTTCCTGCTGAAAGGAACATGATCCCAGGGAGAGAATGAAGCCTTTTATCATTCTTGGGAGAGGGAGGCTGGGTGGCCCTAATGGGTTAGTGACAATGTTAGGTTCATCCAACTTTTTACAATCACCCTGATGGAAACACTCCTTTGTGAGCCTAGCCTAGAAGGAACTTGCCCGTGCTCCATTCATATCTATGCTTGGCCTGTGAGCCCAGTACATAGTAGCTTGTACTTGAGACAGAGGCAAGGATGGGCAAAGTAATCCCTAGAGGCCCTCTACCTACTGGTTTTTATTCTCACAATCCATAGCAGTAGAATAGTCATCATAATACTTACAGAGAGACGGTACTGTGGTTGAATGCATGGGAACCAGGCTATCTGCATTTGTAAACTTAGGAAACTTACTCAAGCCACTGATGTGACTCAGTGTCTACAACGGTGAAGTGGAGATCATTGTTCCGACAAGACAAATATGTTACAGAAAAAAAAAATGTAGAACCACATATCAAGGAATAAGCATCTGATAAATACTGATAAAACAAATGCATAATTCTTACTTTATTTTTGGACTCATTTTCTCTTCTTGGGATAAAACAATTACTGGACCCATTGCATTTTGTGGATTCAGAGTCATGTTTTCTTTGAGAGAGAAAAAGGAGTTGAGAGGTCAACCAAGGTTTCTTTTCTTCTTTTCCTTTTTTATTTTTTTAAAAAATTGTTTTATTTTTAAGCATACTTTTGTATCCAGTGCTGTGCTAGGCATTTTCTCATGTCTTCTATCTCATAGTTATCTAAAATTCTCATCTTTTTTGAAAATATATTTTTAGTTATAGATTGACACACAATATCTTTGTTTATTAATTTATTTCTTATGTGGTGATGAGGATCGAACCCAGTGCCTCACACGTATGAGGTACGCGCTCTACCAATGAGCTACAGCCCCAGCCCCTAGAATTCTCATCTTAAAGTCCTTATCTAGTCATGTTCCTTCTTGTTGCTCAAAGAAGCAAGCTAAAACCCCAAATATCTGAATGTTTGTGTCTCTCACAAATTCATATGTTGAAACCTGATCACCAACGGGATGGTATCAGGAGGTGGGGCTTTGGGCAGGTGATGAAGTCATGAGGGCAGAGCCATCATAGTTGGGATTAGTGTCCTTATAAAATAGACTCTGAAGAGCTGCTTTGATCCTTCTACCATGTGAGGACAGCCAGGAGGCATCATCCCAGATCAAGGAAACAGGCCATTGCCAGACACTGAATCTGCTGATGCCTTGATCTTGGACTTCCTAGATCTTGGACTCTAAGAAATCAATTTCTGTTTATAAGCCACCCAGACTCTGGTCTTTTGTTATAGCATCTGAAATAGACTAAGACAGCTTTCAAGGTCTTTTATAACCTATGGCTGGCTCCCTTAGCTTCATATGCTATTCTCTCTACTAAATGCTGACTCTATCATTGGCTTGAGCTGCAACATACCTTTTACTTATCAAAATCTCATGATAATATTTGCCTCCACACCAGGATGTAGGGAGGGACTTCCCTAGCTCCTTACTTCCCAATCAATAATCACTTAAATATAACCATCTCTTGAAGAATTGAGCACTCTGTCTTCCTTGATCTCTGGCACCTGGTTGGTTCTTATAATAGAGCATTTACTACAGAATATCCTAATTATTTGTTCATGAATTTACCTTTCCCTTAATAATAACTGTAGCAGAAAGAACTTCAAGGACAGAACCTAGGTGGTCTTGGCCTTGTGAACCCCAAACCCTAACCTGGAACTTGGCACAGAGTCCATTATTAGGTAAGGCTTACTGAATGAACCAATGAATAAGTAAATCCCACTTGAAACTGAACACTGGGTAAATGACATGCCTCTGTATTTCCAGTATCTCCTTGCCTTAGTCTGTCCTCAGAAGTCTGCTCAGAATGGAGAGCATCTCGAACCAGGTACAGAGGGAAAGAACATCCTTAGGAAATGATACAGTATGTTTTGCTTTGCTTATGTTTCCCAGATAAGATGTCGACCCTTAGGCACCAGCATTATATGCTGCAACTAAAGACATTATTTTTTAACATCTAAGCAAAATCTCAGATCTTAAAATTATTTTGATTTCCTATTGCAGGTTAGAGAACAAGATACATGGGGCAGTGTGGGTCCTGGGGTAAGGACACAGAATAGAGATTGACAGAAGAACAAGAAAGCCTAGGCTGAGACTAACCTTGGTCAACTGAACTTGGCTTGAGACACTTAGAGCACATGTCTTTCTTCTTTACAAAGATTAGTCCATCAGCAAGTCAGATCCCTTGAACATTTACCAGTTGATCCCCTCTATTGTAGTTGTTGAAGATCCCCCTGTGGTGAAATGTAGGTTCCTCAAGAGCTGTGGCCTCTCATCTTGAAAAACTTTGTACTTTTTTTTTTTTTTAAAGATGACAGGTATTTTTAAATACTTGCAAATGATATGATGTAAAGCATATTGAAAATATATTTAAAAATAAAACTGTTTTATCACTCTTTTAAATAGATTTAGTGAAATCTAAATTCCATTCATTCATAAAGAAATATAACAATAACATCTTCCTTCACAGTGGAAAACTTAATAGCATCTTTTTCCCCTTAAATGCGTATCTGCATTTCGTTTCCTTCACACATGCTTATCCTAATGGAGCACATTTTTACATTTGAATTTCTTTCACTGACTGTGTTATCATATTCCTCTGAAACAAAACATGCATACAATTTGATATTCAATTTCTTCAGTGTTCTTTAAATATTATGTTCTAACAAGAAGCAGTTTCTTCTGGATTAAATTATCATAACAATTGTTAGTTGTATCCAATTCATCTACCTACCCTACATTGATTAACATTTTGGTAAATATGACATGAAACAAAGTTTTATTGAAAATGCTCCTCTGAATGAGATGATTTTCAAAAACTTTAGATCAGACATCTGTTATAAAGAATATTCATTAGGGTTAATGTGAGATGGTATTATAAAAATTGTATTTCCTGTTTTCATTTTTTGGTGGTAAGCACCGAGAAACCTATTCAAAGTAATAAGTAGATGGAAAAGAAAGGCTTTTGTTATAACAATGTTATAACTTCCTCTCAGGTTGCATGTCAAAAAGCAAGGGAACAATCATCAAAAAGCATTTTCTTTTGATGTTTATTTTTTCTGTATTAAATAAAATTTTATATTTTGTTGATTGTTTTCTAAGAGCAAATTACTTTTTCCATATTAATTTAAAAAAATTTCTTGACACATATTTATATATTGATGGCAATGGTACAATAATTTGATACATGTATACAGTGTGAGGTAATTTAATCAGGGTAATGAGTATTTCCATTTTCTCAAATATTTATCATTTTCTATGTGTTGGGAATGTCTGGTCTCTTGACTGGTGGATGGGAGGAATCAGCTCCATAGCTCTATAGCACAGTAGACTATCTATAGTCTACAATAATGTATTATGTATTTCAAAAAGCATTTTTAATGATTTCTCACTGATATTTTAATGAGGTTCCGCTTTAGTTTTGTGGTAAATGAAGCATTGGGAGTCATCTAGCTTGCAAAATAACTTGCTACTAGATCACTAGTCATTCACTTTTTCCAATCACACAACAGAATTTGAATTGTACTTTTGTTTGATTTTTATCCCTTAGAGTAACTCAAGATGAAGCAGAGGTATGGCTTTCTTTTGTAAAGGCAGGAAGGCCTTTACAGGAAGAGTTTTTACCCTTGGATTC
The DNA here is from genome assembly GCA_004024805.1 of Geosciurus inauris. Taxonomy (NCBI): domain Eukaryota; kingdom Metazoa; phylum Chordata; class Mammalia; order Rodentia; family Sciuridae; genus Geosciurus; species Geosciurus inauris. Next base: position 9,626 of record PVHX01010665.1, on the reverse strand, counting down.
CTGAGGAGTACAAATGGAAACTGAGGATCTGAAAGTTTTACCTATAACTACCTTTGCCAACTAGATCCCTTGGAAAACTCTTGAATATCTAGGAGGGTACAGTGTACCACATTTTTGAAAATTGCAATGAGAACTGGCTTTTCTGTTTAAATTAACTCGTCCCAGAAAGACAGCAGAGAAGTACAGATAACAATGAAATAACAATGCAAAGCCACCAGAAGTCAAGTTCACAAAGACTTAACCTGAACATTTTAAATAGCAGAGGGAAAACCAAACTTATATTTCAGCTATCTAGGCTGACTTCGTGAACAGGCCTAGATTCCAATGAACTCTTGAAGTATAGGACAGAATATGAAATCAGGAATGAGCTTCAGATCTCATCCACTCTAGAGAAGATACTGTGGTTTGGGTTGGGAATGTGCCCCCAAGGCTCATGTGTTGAAGACTTGGTCCCCAGTGTAGCAATACTCAGAGGTGGGACTTTGAGGAAGTGATTGGACTGTGGCAGCTCTGACCTCATCCATGGGTGAAGCTCAGAGCTGATGGCATCAGGGGAAGTGGTGGGAATGGAGGGTGTTGGAGCCTTGTTGAAGGCAGTAGGTCATGGGCGACATGTCCTGGAAGGGTATGTCTCATCTTCATTCCTTTCTCTCTCCCTTTCTGCTTCCTGGCTACCATGAGGTGAGTGGCCTCCTCTGTCACAAGCTTCTGCTTCCATGATGTTCTTCCTTGCCTTCGGCCCAAAGCAATGGGGCCAGATGACCATGGACGGAAACTGTGCGCCAAAATAGATCTTTCCTCATTTAAGCTGTTAATTTCAGGTGTTTTGATCACAGTGATCAAAAGCTAACTAACACAAGGCTGTTGAATGTTGTTTTTTAGTGACTGCTCAGAATTCCAAGTCTAGAAGGATTCAGAGGAATCATCTAAGGTCTGTAGGAAATTCTGTAATTGATTAGTTATTGGAAGAAGCAGGAAAGGAAGGGGCCCTATAGCTCTTCATTTATCATCCCTTTGTCATTCCTGAGCTAGTCCAAGGATGTATAGTCAATATTAACTGGACCATAGGGAAAATAACCCAGGGAGAGCACGATGCTTGATCAAAATCCTACATCTAATTAGCAGCAGAATGGGTAGAATTACTTATTTTTCTTCTTCAACATTTGGTACTCATTGTGAACTTGCTGGTAACATTTGCAAATGGAAAATTTTGTGATGTTTTAGAGCTGGAAAGAAGCAAATTCTTTTTGTGCAAACATGAACTGCTCTTTCTTTTAGGGGGCTCTCAGCTTCCTTCACATTTGTTCTCTCTGCTCTTTGATGAAAGGAGGAAATGGGTCATCCATTATGAAAAGACTGAACAACGGATAATTCTGTGTGTATGGTCTTAGTTGTCCATTGAAATGGTGCTCAGGAAAAATTATAAAACATATAAGCCAACTCCTTGCCCATCTTCTGATTGCCTCTACCTCACCCTGGTCCAGGAACACAGATCTACAGAGGAGAACTAATAAAAGCACACAGCTTCCATCCTGTCACAGTTATCTCGGGTGTCTATTCATTTCTAACATCTCACACCTCCACAGGCATGAGAGGGTCCTACATGGTCCTCTTGCCAAATCTTGGGATTAGCATAAGGGACAACAGCTCTAAGCAGAGGTACAATACAACATATACATGGTGCGTTGGTTCTTTATATGCAATAAGTGGATTTTGACATGCATACAAAATTGAATATTGTTTTTCTCTCTCTTCTTTAAGTTCTTCTTCTACATACATCTGCATGTACTTCATTGTTTTTAGTTTCAGCATAGAGTTCAGCTGTCTAGATCTCTGCTGTGGTAAACAATACTATTATAACACCTTCCTTGTGCATTCATCTTGGTGTACTTCAGAGAATTTATCAGAAGGATAAATTCCTAGAAGTCGATTGATTGCAACAAAGGATCTATGTTCATTCAGTTTCCATAGATCCTGGCAAATGGCTCTCTGAACAGCCCATACCAATTTACACTTCCAGCCATAGTATACAGGAGCACCTGCTTTCCCACATCTGGCTACCATTAGGTATTTCCAAACATGAATAAGTGCAGGACTTGAATAGTTATAGTTTTGAAATGGACTTGAAGCATCCCTCTCTGCTGTCCCAACCTGTATCTCTCCAGAGCAATACAGCTGGGGAATGGCTAATGCCACACACTACTCAGAGGCTGAATGTTCCTGCTTCAGTGGGAACGGGGTGCATTTCTGCAGTCTCTGCCCTACTTGGCACCTGTCCCTGACAGACCCAGCCAGTGTGGGGAGCCAGCCTCTCTGACCATAAGAAAGAGCGGATTGGAAACAAATTGATCTTTTCACAGCTGGCCATTCTACTCTCTCCCCTCAGCTTGGACCCAGCTCAGAACAAGGTCGCCGATGTTCTGCTGCAACAAAGATGGCATTATTGAGGACTGCCTCCTTTAGGGGGAAGCCTTGTTCCCCAAGAATCGCCTCTATGATGTCAGCTACTGCAAGTCTGGGGATAGAGCATAGCTGTGCATCTCCAAGGGTCTCCAAAGCGACACCTAACTCTGTCCATCCTGTTGGTGACCATGACTCTTCTATTGGTGGCCACACTTTATTTAAAGGATGTCAGATGACTCAGTTCAACAGAATGTAACCCCTTATTCCTCCTTCCTGGAGGCCAGTGGTTAGAGGATAGGAGAAGTGGGATTCAAAGGAGAACTGTGTGATCACGGGAGAAAGAGTGCTTCTGATGCCTTGTGTCACCACTCTTACCATCATGCAGCGTATCAGTCTGAGTTGGTTTTCTCCATAGCATGCATTTCACCTGAGCGCAGTCTGTTTATCATCTGCCTCCTCTGCTAGAGTAAAGGCTCCACGAGGGCAGGGGTTTTGTTTTTATTTATGTTGCATCCTCAGTCCCCAGAATACCCCCTGCTTCATGGCACATGCTTGAAGCATATCTGCTGAATAAACAAAAGAATTTAATGAGCATCTCCTGTGTTGGGCAATTATATATATATATATATATACATAGATATATGTATATATATATAAAATATATGTTATATATATATGTGTGTGTGTATATATATGTATACATATATAGCCATTTAATACATAACTTTTGGGAGATTTAGGCATCATTTTCATTGGTGGCTAAGGAGATTGTAACTTTGAGATTAAGTAATGCTTCCAGAGTCACACAGCTAGTAATTGGTAGAACTGAGATTTTGAGCTTAAGGCTGATCAATCCCAAATCTATCTTATAGACCATTAAGATTCTAAATTTTCAAAGTGCAAACACAAGAATATCAAAGGCCTTTTATAAGCAATAAGAGTTATCAAAGACACTTCCAGATGAGTGTAGTATATTCCTCCTGTCCCCAAACTGAGCCATTCCCCAAGTGTAGAGTGTGTATGGAATCCTTATTCATTTGTGGCCAAGCAGTACAGCTAATCTCTATGCACTTGTGCAAATCTGGGTGCATCTGAACCGAGTAACAAGAAATTCAAAAGAACCCTTATGTTGACATTGAGCAAGGGACAGGCACTAATACTTAACCAGGTTATGTTGTCTGCTGGGAACTATTTTAAATATACAATTTGACTTAGTTCTTATAATAACATTTTTCTTTTCTTCTTTTTAAATTTCAAGGCAAGAATATTGCAGTTTAGCTTGGTTAAAGCATTTGAATCTATGTCTACGTGACTAGAGAACCTTTTCTCTTTGTTTGCACCCTGCCCCATGGTTGGTCAGGACTGTGATCTCAATGGACCACGGACCATCTGAGGCCCAGAGGGAGCTGCACAGTGGCTGATTGTCAGGCCCTTGACAGCCTGGTCCTTACACTCTGAACCCCAAGGCTGCTTGGGGTCTGGAGCTGAGCCTATTATGACTCTTTCCTTTAACTGTCTGTTTCTCTGTGGGCCAACTCCCTGAGGGATCCCTGTCTCCTTTCTGTAGCTCCATTGGAATGAGATGTTTCCACAAGGGATCCGGAAGCCCACACTCTGTGCTGTGGTTTTTCCTGAGAACTGGCTGCAAGGTAATGCTCTGAGATCAGTCCTTCCAGCTCTCAACTCATAGATCCTGAAATTCTGGGTTCCCCTGGGTTTTAAGCTTCTAGTTAGGATGAAATATTAGCACAGAAGAATTTTTTCCTTCTAATTTGCTTTCTAATCAAGAAAGCATGGTTTTGGAATGATCAGTGTACTTTGAGTATTTTAAAAAATTTCTTTCAATGTTTTTCCTACTTTAAACAATTTTCTTATCACTTGGGCTCAGCTTGATGGTGCTCTGGAATCTGCCTTCTTTTTTCCCTCCCAATTTAAAAACCCCAAACACATGTCCTTACTCCAAAACCAGGAAACTAAAAATCTTGGGGCAATTCTTTATGTAAAAGCCCTGTAAGTTGGGTTTTGTACTCCTTCAGCCCCAAAGAGGTTGTACTTACAACACTTAGGAATGACATTATCCTTCTGGAATAACAGACTCCCCTCACTCCCTCCCTTTGAGAAAAAGAAAAAGAAAGAAAGGGAGTTTATTTTTATTCATTGATCATATAATCATTTGAAAAATACTTGCTAGGTATTTATCTGTGTTGGACATTTTGTAGAGTGTGAAGGAAATAGTAATGAGTCAGATAAAATCCCATCCTTGAGGAGTCCCTGGCCTGTCAAACTCAACAACTGAGTCACATGGCCTGCAGAGCACTGTACTGCTGCCCTGTTCCCTCTCTTGGGCCTCATCTTTCACTGCCCTACTCTCCCAATACTACTGTTCTCTCAATCCCAGACCCCAACTTTTCCTACCAATTTTCTTCTATCTTTGGTCATGCATTTCTCTCCACCAAGAACATTTTTTCCATTCTTGCTTCATCCATTTCGCTCACTATTTCAGTCCAAATGTGGATGTCACCCCTCCTAGGAAGTCCACTCTGTCCCTTGCTCTGATGTTGGGTTTGTGCCCCTTCCATGAACTCTCATGGCCCCTTAATTTCTTGAGGATAAGGAAAGCTATCTCATTCCAAATATGTGCCTAATACATAGCATATAGTGGGTGCGCAGTAGTTGTTCTTGAGACAAACTAAGATTTTGAAAACAGATAAGAAAAACGAGCTTTAATAATTTTATAAAGGTTCTTATGAGGATTAAATGAATTGATATTTGTACTTAAAAAAGCCTGTTCCTAAAAGTGGATCTCAGCATTGTGTTATAAATGCTAGGATAAACCTTGTTGTAAAGGGTTAAGGGAAAAAGGGAAAGGGCTTTCTAATACTACCTGGGAGCCAGGAGAGAGGGGATACTTAGGGAAGGAAACATTTTTAAACAGAAGATGAGTCTCAAAATCAAATGAGTAGGAGTTCTCAAGAAGGGCAGTGTCTATAAAGCAGAGGAGATAGGCAAGTGCACAAAGGTAGCAGAGAACAGTTCTGGGAAGCCTTCCCTTGCTCATGCACTTGGAGGAGAGCAGATCTGGACAGATCCGTGCATGAGTATATGATGAAAAGATTTCGTAAATGGTTGCAATGGCCTGTGGTCCAGTGGAAAGGGTACAGAGGGAGAGGAAGGCAGACTTGGACATTAATTCTTCAGGTGGTCTTGTGTGGGCCTCTTCACTTTCCTTTTTCCTCAACTGTGTCACGTAAGCAATGCTCTAGTGCTCTCTGAAGCCTCCCTCCCCCTTAGACAGGGAATCTGGGGGCCGGGGGGACTAGGAATTCCTTGGCAGCAAGGGAGGGCCTTGTAGCTGGTGCCTGGCAAATATTCCTCACATCACCACTGTATTTCAATATGATGATTTCTTCTACTTGTACAGCTCTAACTTTACTTCTCATACTATCATGATATGCCCACCACCATGGCTTCTCTGTTACCATATCATTCCCAAGACTATTACCACTATCCTGTGATACTATGGCTCCTAATATACCATCACTACTGCCTATTAGCACTATTACTACTGCATGACCATGTTTTAGTACTCTCATACTGCTATTTCTACCATACTACTAGTTGTCCTAGTGCTTGACTATTATACTACTAGTGTGGTCTCACTACTATTCAGTATTTCTATACCACTACTACTACTACCACCAGGAATAATAGCTAACGTATGTTAAGATTCTACTCAATGGCAGGTACTGATTCACATATATAGACTCTTAATCCTCCCAACAACCCCAGGAGGTACGTTTTGTTCTGACTTCCTTTTTAAGACTTAGGAAATTGAGCCTGAAGGAGGCAAGGTGAGTTGCTCAGGAGGCTGGGTTGAAAGTCATAGAGTACAGTTTCAGAACCCACGCTCTCTTAGGGACGCTGTGCAGTCCTGTCAAATAACTGAATAGACGATTGATTGATTGAATGAAATGAAGTTCATCTGTTGCTGTTTCCAAAATGTTATTTCAGTAAGAAATCATAGGGAAGTGATTATCTAGTGGAGATGGGAATAGGAACAGTTTTCTAACGTCAGGGTTGGCCAAATCTTTCATTCAAGCTATAAATTCTGGCTTCAGCCACCATCATGCATTTCACATGTGAAATGAAAGGTAAAGAAGTTTAGCAAATTTATTCAGAATTCAGTAACATGAGACTGTGAAGATGAGCACATGCCTGTGTGCCCACTCTGGGATCACATGATCCTCTTGAGAATACTGAGAGTGTTTAGGTGAAGGAACGTGGCTTATGCTCCCACATGATTGGAGAGAGGCACCTGCCCCCACCACTCCAGTAGGTTATGTGTACATGTGCTTAGCTCAATTCTTTTAAAGGTCTCTGGCATTTAAGAAGCACAGTGGAAAGAAACATCCTCCTGGCACTGATGAAGGAAGGAATTTCATGAGAGAGCCAGCACCTGTGCATATCATCCACTTCTAAATCTTTTAGTAACATATGTAAGAACTCTCATTAATTCCATTCCATAGTTACTGCACCTACTAGCTTGGAATTTCCCCATTGGCTTTCTGATTGGACGTGGAGTCTGTGCTTCATCTTGTGGATCCTCTGGGCTCTGTCTTGGACTGCTGGAATATTTTGCTGTCACAGCTGCTGGAAGTGACCCATTGATGCAACCCAAGGCAATTGCTCAGCATCTGAACAACAAGACCAAAAGGGGTGAAGAAAAATGGAAGTCATGGTTAGTAAGTGACTGATCTCATTCTGCAGGAATTCTTTCTGGAAAGGGAGCAACAGAAAGTTATGACAGGCAGTAAGTCATCTGTAGGAATGTTTATCATGGAATTCTAGCACAAGGAAGGGCTCAAGAGACTTCCTGGGTAACACAAGTAGAGAAGCTCAGAGGCATCAAAGAGGAGCAGCAGAACATTTTGTCCTTGGGAGAGAGGCTATCTTCTCCTGTGTTGGGTAAGCTGAAGCTGCAGCACTTGAGAGATCCACACTGCCAAGAAGGTGTTTATAAAATAATCTTCTAGTTCTCAAGTCAGCTTGGCTTAAAAGGCCAGCTGTGTAATATATGAGGAAGAGGTGCAGAGCAAGCGGTCATGTAAGAAGCATGTAGTTAAAAATTACTATTCCCATTTTATGGAGGCTTAGCTAGATTAAGAAATTTTGCTAAGTTCTTAAGTTCTGGAGTCTATACCAAGCCAAGTGTATCTAGCTCAAAATCATGTGTGGTTGCCTCTTGAGAGCCCTGTCCACTGTCCTAGGTATGTAGAATCCAGGGATGTCAGGGTTGGAATGGCCTTTAAGATCCCACAGTCCAGCCTTATCATTGCACCAATGAGAATGGACCAAGAGAAGGGAAGGGTCTTGCTCAGACTCACATGAAGGTCAGGTCCAGAATAAAAGTTGGTTGACCCTCTGTCCAGAATGCTCCTCCTAATCAGCCCACCTCTCTGAATGGATGCTTCTTGTATTTTTCCAGTCAATTAAAAAATAATGTAATATATATCAGACCATGTCTTCATCCTCTAGGTGAGTACTTGATCATCCCAGGAGTCCACCTTTTGTCCCTCTGCTGTTTTTCTGGCTGATGGCTATTAGCATCTGGTCTGTAAAGCCTTTCCCTTTCAGTTCAGTGAGCACCAATGGTATGTGAGACATTGGACATGCAGAGGTAAATCAGCCATGGTTCATGAGCTTCAGAAACTTACCAACAAGCTGGAGAGTTAGGACAAGGGCCTATTTTATTATGCTGTAGAATTGAACGTAATACATACCTGGAGAGTGTAGAAGCCAGATAGGGGCACCCAGTTCATCCAGGGAAATTAGAAGGTCTTCCTGGAGGGTTGATTGATTCAATCAATTAATGATATCACCCATATGACAAATATTTAGTAGGCACTTCTCTGTGCCTGCCAGGTGCTCTTTCAGGTAGTAAGGGGTGTAGCACTAATGAAGTAACAGCTTTCCTCAGTCCACAGGGAGAGATGTAATGCACACAATTAAAGTCCTGCTCAAAGTAGCAGTCGTGTAGGAAAGTTTGACAAAAGATGTGGGTTTGAGGGTTTATTTGAAAAAAGGAACTTCTTTTTAAGGGAATGTCTTTTGATCAGCAAACTAAAGAAGGTGACAAAGAAGAACTTTGCACATATATGTGATAAGTGTTTCCCAAGAAGAGGAAAAAACAAAGAGCAGTGTGTTGAGTGAGGAGCTAGGGTGGTGTCCTGGAGTAAGAGGGAAAGCCGGCGTCGGGCAAGTAGAGTTACAAGGAAGAGATGGAGAAGGAGACGTAGACAGGGTCACAAGTGGGTAGATGGCCGTCAGGTGGAGAAGGGCTTTCCCATCCTGTCCTGTCTTTGCCTCTGTGGATCCCCAGGACATGAATGCACAGAGGAAGTCGGAGCTCGTGGCAGGTGAATCTCTCCCTGCACACCTGGAGGTGCTGCTGTCGATTCCAGCTCACAAGGCCAGATTCCACCCAACCATCTCTCTGGAAAATGCAGTGCCCCAGCTGCTGGCCCAGCGCGCCCACGCTCCCCACCATGCACCCTACATTCATCATTATCTCTCTCTGGTTCTTTGTTATGTTGTTAACATTCCTTCAAGGAGAGGGTGCAGCTCCTAGTAAAGCTGTCTGTATAAATATTTAGGCTGAATAGAAAATGTGCCAAAGAGGCAAAGAACCCGTCTGCAGGGAGGGGTCCTTACTCTTAGTTTTTCCCTTGGTCTTGTAATTTAATTCATGGATACATGTTGTTGAATAATACATACCTATCAATTTACCTAAGACTCTGTAGAAACCTTAGCCTCTCCATCCTCTGCATGACGTTTTCTTCTCACCCTGGGGTATACATTCTTTCCTTTTCCTCTTTTATCCCATTCTTTCTTCTTTATCCCCATGTTTCTGATGACACACTCTGTGTCAGGCTGTGTCGCACCCATCCCGACAGAGGTCCTGTTCACGACCTCTCCTCATTTCCTGGACACTTATCAATTCATTTAACACAACCTTCTCCACTTCACCCCCCTTCCCTGGGTCTCTTCCCATGGACGTCAACATGGTCTTCATGTTACTAAACTTAGCGGCCATCTTTCTGGTGCTGATTTTACCAGATTGGTTCTGGCTCAGTCAGCTCAAGTCTCCTTCACATCTGTTTGCTCCATTCTTCTTCTTGGATCACCCTATTCCTTCTCTATTCCTTACATTTTTTAGCTGCCCA